>AWWV01009613.1:0-20437 GCA_001974805.1 Corchorus capsularis | reverse complement strand
ACAGGCAATTTACCAACCTTAAATCCAGAAACCAGAACCATATCATGAAGAACATCATCTGAAATCCCAGCAGTGAATAATTCACTCTTCTCACAGTTCAATTGAAGACCAGAAAAGTTGTAAAAGAGGTCAAGCAAATTCTTGACACCGGAAACAAAATCAGAACTACCTTTAGTAAAAATTAGAAGGTCATCAGCAAAACAGAGATGAGTGAGGTTGATCCTTTTACACTTTGGATGAAAAGAAAAAACTCCATGATGAACACCAAAGTCAAACAACCTAGATAATACATTTATAGCTAGAACAAATAGATAAGGAGAGATAGGGTCTCCTTGTCTAACTCCTCGAGCCCCAGAAAAGTAGCCAAATAATCCACCATTTAAGGAAATGGAAAACTTAGGAGAAGTAAAACAAGCAGTGAGCCAAGCTATAAACACCTCAGGAAACTTATGAGCTTTTAGAATATTGACAAGAAAATCCCAATCCACTAAATCAAATGCCTTCCGCAGATCAATCTTAAGTGCACACCTAGGAGATATACAGTTTCTACTATAACCACATGGTAACTCTTGTGCCATTAGTACATTATCCACAAGCTTTCTACCTTCAATGAAAGCACATTGATTTTCAGCAATAAGAAAATGCAAGCATTTCTTCATCCTATTGCCCAATATCTTGGTGATGCAACGATAGATAATAATGCAACAAACAATGGGCCTAAGCTCAGTAATGTACCTAGGACTAGGAACTTTAGGCACTAAAGAGATTGCAGTAGAGTTAAAAGTAGGAAGTAGAGAACCTGACTGGAAAAAATGGAGAATAGTTGCAACAACATTATCCTGAACAATGCACCATGATGTTTTGAAGAAGTAGGCATTAAAGCCATTAGGCCCTGCCGCTTTGTCACCATTTATTGAAAATAAAGTGGACTTAACCTCTTCTTTAGTAATTGGGGCAATGAGACTTCGCTGCAAATCAAGAGGGACAGTATCCTGAAGGATATCTTGTAAAATCTCAAGAGGACAACCTCTGACATTAGTATCCTTTTTCCCAAGTAATTGCTCATAAAATTGAATAGCTTCACTAGATATTTGCTGAAAAGTTTATAAGGTATCACCATTAGTAGATTATAAAGTTCTAATGATATTAGATCTGTTTTTTACTGTCACCGTCTTGTGAAAGAATCTGGTGTTCTGGTCACCTTCTTAAAGTTAAAAAGCCCTTGATACTTTTCCAACTTAAAGTTAAAAGTAACTATCAACATGGTTGGCGTGTAACTTGTGTTAATTAAGTTGAATAGAAAATAGGGGAATCCCAAAAATATGTGGCCAATCACTGCGAATCAAAATCCTTTGCCCCTTGCTTATGCACAATGCTAAAAATGGTAATAATCTATGGCCAACCCACGAAAAATAATCTTATGCACATCTGATCTGATCTGAGACAAGTTCAAGTTCCCTTCCCCTGTTGAATTTGTTGAAGAAGGGGATTAATTAAAGATGTATCCCCTGTTAAATAATCTTATCTACCTAATTCTGGATACGATCGATGTCATTGAAGGAAATGATGCTGAAGGTGTACGATGTCTTTTACTACTTTCTCTGAAAAATCAGATGGTGGTACAAGAAATAATGTGGTCTGAAATTATCATCTAATTTAGAAACAGCTGCTTGTTGCTTCTCTTCCATTGTTTTTTCTGTGCTATCAAGTGCACTTGCAGAATTTTGGTCATGAACATTCATTGACACTGTTGAATATAATGGAGATGATGAGCAGAGCGATGAGGAGTTTTGAAGCGCCAAGGACTTATCATGGACTTGAAGACAAGCATGGAGAGCATGGAAAGGATGTGCAAGGGCTGCAAGGAAGCATGAAGATGCATGGAGACCATGGAGATATCGATAATCATGTTCCAAGCACTAAAAAGATGCCATTCGATCCATTGAAGATGCCTATTGGTCCGATGACTAGAACAAGAGCTAAGAGATTCAAGGATGCACTCATGGGCCTTGTTCGAACTCATCTTGAAGACTTGAAGACCATTGAAGTTCATTTGAAGAGCTTTGATGATGATTTGAGCAAGAAAACACCAACAAATTACAAGTTCATCACTTTGCTTGCTATTGATTCTAGATGGCCGGATTGACATCATGGCATGAGCCCATTATCATTAGTTATCTTTGTTTGGGCTTAATTCTATCTTAGATTAGCTTATTTTTAAGTTTGGACCTTATTTGGATTGGGCCTTAGTTGACTAAGTCCAATCCTTGTTTAATTATGTCTTTATTTCCTTTTCCTAGTTGGGCAAGGACTAGTTTTTCCCTAGCCCTTATATTTGGACGAAAATTAGGATTTATTTTAGGATTTTGGTTGACCCTATCACTATATAAGGCCACCAATATCTCTTGTAAAAGTTGAAGCTAAGTTAATCAATAAAGTTGAGAGGTTTATACCCACATCGATTTCTTTGGCTTCATTGTTCTAGTTTGAGCAAACTTAGGGTTCTTCATCTTGTAGAGTCCTAGCAAGCAATTAGGTTGAGATAACTTAGTTGTTTGTGAATCTTGTGATCTTGAGAATTCAATTGCAGGTCTAATTGAGTGCTTAAGGCCGACGAAAGAGGAGGGATAGCTTTGTGAAGATCATCGACATACAAGTCTAGAAGTTGAAGAAGTTCAAGTCGACTTTGGTGGATATTCAAAGGTTGGATTTGAATCTAATACAACTAGATTCGTATCAAGTTTAATTGAAGGTTACATTTTTTTTGCTAGAAACCACTTTTTTTGAAGGTTACTACTGCTTTATTTGGTGTGACCGGCTGTTGTCGCTGTCAAAACCACGTTATAGCGTTGTTTGCATTGACACCCATATTCATTTGATCTGATCAAGAAACAAAGTGATCAAAAACAATTTTTAAAGTAAGGCTTTGATTGAATTTTGAAAACCAACTCATCTTATATACGTATTAATTTACAAAACTCAACATTTCTATCGTTGAAGGCTATGCATAAAGAAGCATTTATATATATACATGATGAATATGGACAATAATATGGAAAGAGAGGAAGTTTGAGAGAGAGAAAATGAAGTAGCCATCGGTGTGGAGAGCTTTTCTTCAAGTCTGTGGATGGGGTGTTGGGAGAGGAACCTGGGCCCTGTCTACTAGCAAGGCCCACCGAGTAGCCCATATACATGTCGGACACCAACCTGAACCCAAAAGCCTAGACTGATGGTTTCTTGGGTCCTTCATGTATATATGCCACTCAAACAACCCATCTCTTTATGATGTGGGATGTTTCCCTCACACGTGAATCCCTAACAATCTCCCCCGATTCACTTGTGAGTCCTCATCTCTCCCCCGTGCGGCCCAACCTGTCAAATCTAAAGCCAATTACCGGCCATCCAAGACTTAACCCCTAGAGTGGTGCAAGCTACGAACACTCCACAATTGCACTCCCCTGGCCTGCGGCCAACCAGGTTTACCATGCCCATGGGTCACACTGATCGAATCTAACCAGCCTCTGATACCACTTGTTGGGAGAGGAACCCGAGCCCTGTCTACTAGCAATGCCCACCGAGTAGCCCATATACATGTCGGACAGCAACCTGAACCCAAAAGCCTAGACTGATGGTTTCTTGGGTCCTTCATGTATATATGCAACTCAAACAACCCATCTCTTTATGATGTGAGATGTTTCCCTCACACGTGAATCCCTAACATGGGGGATTTTATTTTTTTATTGGCTTTGCTTTTCTGGTTGTTTTGTTCCTACTTCCCTTTTTTTTTTTTTGCTATGAAAGTACATAAACTAAAGAAACTTAAAGTAAAAGACAAGTAAACTGAATTCGCAGTACACTAATTCCCTCCCTATCCGCCTCAATAAGAGGCTGAAGTGGATCGGGTGGGTCTTCGTAATAGCTGACACCTTGGGGCGAAGAATGAGCCAAACTTGCGAGTTTATCTGCGCAACGATTTCCTTCTCTGCAAATATGCCTAACCTCAGCAACCCAACTTCCTTTTAGCAATTCCATACAATCACTGATAATGGTATGACAAGGATGTGAATCATTTACACCTTGCTGAAGGAACTGAACAATAACCAATGCATCAAGTTCAACTATCAACTTGTCTACATTACGAGCCCTTGCCAAGAGTAATCCCCGACGAAATCCCCAAAGCTCAGCTTCTAAACTTCCCGTGCAACCAATATTAATCATAAATCCTGTAATCCAAGCACCATTTGAATCTCGAATCAAACCACCTGTTGCCGCGTGTCCATCGACAAACCTCTTTGAACCATCAGTGTTAAGCAAAAACATACCAGTATGAGGAGGATGCCATATAATCAATCTACCCTCATGAGCCAACCTGTCCACTTTTCTACCATCAATGGAAAAATATTCAGCAGCCAATTTAGTACCATAATGCACAATAGATTCCACACATGGCCGAATATCATCAAAAGTGAACTTGTTTCATGCCTTCCAAATACCCCATAATAAAGATACGAATAAAGAACCCCAACAAAGATCAGGTATAACCTTCTTAGATGAAGAAGAACGGCATTTCAACCAAACCAAGAAGTCAGCATCATTCAAGGCCTGTACACCAAATCTACGGTAGACACAACCCACAGGCCACAACCCAATAACAAAAGGACATTTGCGAAAAATATGAACCAAAGATTCCACACCCCCTTCGCAAAGATTACATGTCGTATCGTTAATTAGTCCTTTCCTGAAGAGAATTTCCTAGGAATTCAGACAATTAAAAAAAGCCAACCATAAGAAAAACCTCAATCTTTCTTGAACATGTAATTGCCAAATCCAATGACATTTCCCAGACCAAACATCATTACCAAAATGATTAGCAAGCCCCATATAAGCCGATTTAGACGTGAATCTCCCATGCTTGTCCCACCCCCATATGCAACGGTCACCTTTCCTAGCATGCAAAGGTAACGGTGTCGCCTGTATCTCTGCAATTGTAGAAGCTGGGAGAATATGATTTAATTCCTCACAGTTCCATGAACCATCGGGTGATATAATTTCAGCCACTTTAATAGAGGCAGAGAAGGTATGTGCATGGGAAGAAACCTCATTAATCAAAGGGCCATTTCCCACCCACTAATCGAACCACAACCTGGTACTTAGACCATCACCAATAAGCCACCGTGAGCCTCTACGCACACAATCTTTTGTCCGCAACAATCCCCTCCAAGTGGAAGACATCCGTCCTCGATCCTTCGCAGTAATGAAAGAAGAATTTTTCAAGTACTTTCTCTGGAAAAAGAATAGAAATCCTCTCCCCCCATTTTCTGTCCCCCCTTGTCCCCCATCCAACAAATCATGACACGTGTCCCTTGTATTATACCTTGTTTGTTTCAAGTTTTATTGTTGCGCCAAAAATCTCTTGGAAGAGTTTCTACGAAAACTACTTAATGACAGCATGAGGGCGTGCCAGTCAATTTGCTGAAATTGACAAAGAAACTAGGTTGAAAAAGTAAAAGAGATCAGAGCGATTTGTGGGACTGGACCAAAGTCACACCGAAGCATTTAAATCATCGATCCACTAGATTAACTTCCAAAAAAGGTAACAAGAACTTGGGTGAAAAGGACAATTCAATTGCCGTCTTTTCTAAAATAAACAAGAGATTGAAATTTTAAAGTCAGTAGACGAGATTGAACAAGAGATTGTTGAAGAACGAGTAAGAACTCGTGATGAATAAGAGTAAAAAGGCGCGGAGCCAGAGAGTAGATAAGCGCGGAGCTTAGTTTTTTGCACGGAGCAAGTTGTGAGACCGGAATCTGATTTCTGAAGCTTGGAACTGGTTCCTTTATATAGGGGGCGGCATGGGCCTTGAAACTGGCGGGCTTTACTTGCTGAGGAAGGCGAACTCTTCTGATTGGTTGGAGGAAACTTCTAGGAAGTTGTAGTGAAGCTTCCTTCTCCTTCTGGTTGCTGCAGCTGGTGATAGGAGGATGAGGAGAAGGGTGTGAGGCGTCCCTCATAGTGATATAGGAGACTTCCCTCTCATAGTACCTAGGTAGTATGAGGTACTAGGTAGTATGAGGTGATAGGCTGCATCTGCTGTATCAGGTGTAGTCCCTGTTGCCTCCAATAAGTTGAAACTACTAAATTGGCTGAGAGGTGACCATGGATCATGAGAGATATCACCTAGGCCATGAAATCCCTTATACTTAGCCATATTTAGGTCTTCCAAGGACGAAAATACCCTTTCACTAAGAACTATGGCTATACCGAGGAGATAAAGCCACTGTGTCCTTAACTGAAGAAGATGTAAAAGTTACAAACGAACTTGGATTGAGCTCAAACTTTACCAGTAGGGTTATTATATCAGCCATAGACTATGGTTAAAATATTGGCTTGATCTGAGCCTTCCTTCATAGTAAACCGAGCTTCTCACCTCAAACTGTCCTTAAATGAAAAACTAGAATAAGTTTTTCAGTCTAAGTCTGAATGAGCTGAAATTTTTCTAAGGGTCTTAGAATATCCACATGAAACTATGGAAAAAGTTCTAAGTAAAACCGAGCTCCCCTTGATGGTGAACTAGGTTTCTCTCCCTGAGTTGTCCTTAAATGAAAAACTAGCATAAGTTTTTCATTCTAAGTTCAACGAAGTTGATTTTCCACCAGTAGACTTAGATTATCACCATAAAGTTATGGGAAAAATTCTAAGTAAAACCAAACTCTCTAGCATAGAGAAGTTGGTTTGACTCCTCAAACTGTACTTAACTGAAAAACTAGCATAAGTTTTTCATATTAAGTCTGTTTGAGATGAGATTTCACCTAGATTACCTATGTATATCAAGGAACATCATGGTTAAACCCCTCCTTGAAGCCGCACCCCCTAGGTAGTACTACTGCGTTTGATCTTGCCTTTTTGTCCTTAAATGAACAAAATGCAAGTTTGCCTCTCAGTGGAGTACTACTAGCTAGGGCAGCTTGACCACTATACTAGGGTGGTCATGTATAAGGGTGGTGAGTGATAATATCTCACACTTCCCTTAGTTCAGTAAGTGCTTCTCTTGCTGTTACTCTCTTACTCCCTGCCCCCTCAGTGCAAGGGATGAGGAGACTACATCCTATGACTATGATAGTCATAGGGCGGCCTTCCCTGGGTATGGGAAAGACTTAGATTATTTTATTCCATGATATATCTCCCACCTGCATGGTCAGGTAGCATACAACTCTCTTCCTTACTCTCTGCCTGAGGTGTCAGGTTGCTGTATATAAGGAAGCTGCACGCTTGAGACTTGCTGCACCACATCCCTATAGGTAGGGGCGGCACATAGGGAGTAATTAATGATAATTATTCTAAAAATAATAATTATTAATTAATTTAATTATTAATTTTGGCCTTTATTCATTAATTGCAAGATTTTCTCCTAATCTTGACGAATCAGGGTGGTGCAGAAACTAAGTTTCATCAGGATTTCTGATCAAATCCTGACCACTCATCTTGATCTAATATATGCTAAGACCAATTTACCCTCAATTGTAAATTGAGGTATAAACATTTATCAAATAACATTAATAAAAGAAAATAAAAATAAAAATATCACTTAATCACCAGGTTTAGCCCCAAATTAAAAATAAATAATCGAATATAAGTGTTAGTCCTAAATTTTAATACATTCCGCATAGGATTTTAGAATAAAAATATAAAATTTAATTTAACTAGGCAAACAGGAATAACATTAGAAATTAAAAAGGGACACATGTCATTATTTGGTGGATGGAGACAATGGAGAACAGAAAATGGGAGGAGAGATTTTTATCCCCGAAAAACCTCCGAACAAAGAGAGTTGTGTCGCATTTGTAAATTCCAACCCACTTTAGACAACAATGCCACGTTGGAAGTTCTTGCTTTAAGAAGGCCTAACCCACCATTACCTTTGGGTTCCTATCTTTGTGTGTATTTTCACTTTTAGAATTTGAGTTCGATTGGGTTAGCTTTGTAACTTGGGCTACTTCGTTTACTGCAGTTCTTTTGTCTGAAATGTAAGCCCAAATTTGGGTTATGAAGGCTAATTGGGTTCTTCTGGGTTGATCTTAGGCTCAAAACGTTTAGAGCCCTTAGCCTTTTGGGTTTGAAATATAATACCATTAATCATGGCCCAAATTGAAGCGTAGCAACGCAATTGATCTAACACTAATTTTCTTCAATTGTGTTCGAAATAATGCAATCATTGTCAAGCGTAGCCATAAACAAGGATGAGCATTGACCTTTGATTAGTTCCTTGATATAATATCTACAGTGCTTGGGACAGCGGTCAAGTATTGAGCGTCTTTCATTGGCCCCCTTGGATTCCTTTTGGATTAATCAGATATATTCAGATTTGTCAAGCTTAGCCATAAACAAGGATGAGAATTGACTTTTAATTAGTTGCTTGAATACTAGATGTGATCAAAAACCTCTCCCTTCCAATTCCCAAACTTTAGATCTTCATTTTGGTCTTGGTATTGGGATTCAATTGCTTTTACTGTGCTATCTTGCACCTGCAGATATGGCTCAAGAGGAGAATGTTTTTCATCACCATCCATTGACACTGTTGAATGGAGATAAGCACAACAATGAGATTAAAAGAGAAGGCTCCTGCTTTAGGTGTGAAGAGGAGGTGTTGCTGTCAACTCCATGTTATAGCTGTGTGGAGTGTAGCTGGTTTTATCTCCACAAGTTATGTGCTGAGGCTCCTTTGGAGTTTAATCACCCTTTTCATCCTGACTATTCTCTTGTTCTTCTGCGATATTCTCCTTACCCTTGTAATTGGAAATGCGATTTTTGTTCCAAATCTGGTGGCGGGTTCGTTTATCATTGCTCTTGTAGATTGGACCTTCATATGAAATGTGTTTTCTTTACAAATTACATGGCTCAAAGTAAATTGAAAGAGCTCGAAGGTGTTGAACTTCAAGAATATCCATTCACTCATTCCACAGATTTTGATCCTGAAGAAGTTCTTGATACTTTTATTTTTACATCTGACGTCCTTAAGAAATGGGCTGATCTGCCTCTCAAAATCAACCATATTTGCCACCGCAAACATCCTCTTCTTCTTCAATTTCACACGTTGAGATCACTTTCTTTCAAGGTATGCAATAAATCCCTATCTAGTAATGATTTGGCATATTGTTGTCTGCACTGCGAGTTAGCTCTCCACATTGAATGTGTATCGCCCTCACCCCCACCCATCATTGAACATAAAAGTCATCAACACCCATTCACCCTATTTTGGAGACGATCCACATTCATTTGTGATGCTTGTGGTTTTGAAGGAAATTTGGTTGCCTATGTATGTTATACATGCAATATCATGGTCCATGAAAAATGCACTTCATTACCTCGTCGTATCAAAAGCAGGTGGCACGACGACCATTGCCTTTCTCACACTTACTTCCTTGAAGATGAAAACTTCAAGAATCAGGATTGCATTTGCATAGTATGTTTGGATGAAGTCAATACAGATCTCGGTAGTTATAGCTGTTCATATTGTCAAATTATTGCCCATGCAAATTGTGCGACAAAGCATGACAATTGGTATGCTGCCGTTGAAGAAGAAAATGAAGACGATGATGATTTGGAATTGTCTTCCATCATTGTTATTGAGAGGAACGATGCTGGAGAAGCCACAAAAATTAAACATTTCAAGCATATTCACAATTTGATGTTAGGTAGTGTCAAAATGGAGGAGTATGATACAAAATGTTGTGACGGTTGTATCTTACCCATTTCGCCTCCATATTTCCGTTGTTCAGAATGTGATTTCTTTCTTCATAAAGCATGTATTGAACTACCAAAGAAGAAACAAGTTTGGCTTCATGAATGTCAAGAAAAACTACTCACCCTTATTTCAGACGAGATTTTCCATTGCACAATATGTGATCACCTGTCTAGTGGCTTTGGCTACAATTGTGGAAAATGTGAGAAATTCGTATGCTTTAAATGTGTAAGTACTTTAACTCAGCGCCCTATAAATTCACCCGGACATCTACACCCTCTCTTTTTTTATCTTGATTATAAAGGGCAGTGCCATTGTTGTGGTGAAGATATTAGCCGCTGGGCATACTATTGCAAGCAATGCAAATTTGCTTTGGGTCCTGAATGTCTTACATTACCAACCAGAGCTCAACATAAATGCGATGAAAAACATCTTCTTGCTCTCACTTATGGTGATGATAATGGCTATTCTGCAACTCATTACTGTGACATTTGCGAGGAAAAAAGAGATCCCAGTCCTTGGTTTTATCACTGTGCAACTTGCGATACTTCTACTCATGTCAAATGCGTTCTTGGAGATTTTCCATTCATCAAAGTTGGAAGTATTTTTGACTTAGGGCGTCAAGGATTTGCTGGCTCTGCCGCCACTTTTGTCAAGAAGATTTATTACTACCCTAAATGTGTTTTATGTCATGAGCCCTGTCAAGATTTGGTTGCCGAACTTGGAGAGCCTGGCGACAACCATTATGTCCATGCGAAATGCTGCCTCCAATTCACCTTCCTTTTTTTGGGTTGGAAAAAGAACTATTATAATAGTATATAGTATAAGTTTACCGTATTATTATTACTAGAATTGTGCCTTTTTTTTAGTGTAATAAATTGGAAGTTTAGATAAACTAAATTTTCTGCCCGCGCACTGCCGTGGGTTTAGTTTGTTATTTTTCACATTCAATTTAAGTATTTTCATGTTAATATTAGATTGAATGAAGGCTATGCCATTTTGTTGTATTGTTTTATCTTTTAAGTACGAATCAGCAGTGACTTGGTTAGCACATAAATGTAAACATTATATTTGTAGTCGTTTTGTTGGTTTGAAGAAGGCTTTAAAGAAAAACTTAATCAAGCTTTTCAAGATTAGGAATTTGCTTAGGAAAATCAATAGCAGAGTAACAAACGCTCAGAAAACAGAAAGTAAGGTTAAGGGATACACAAAAAAGTTACTAAAATAAGTTAATAAATTTGAAGGGGCACATAAGTTGTTGTCCCTTCCTCTGCATTTAATTAAGCAATTAGCTCAATCACGTTTGGTAGCCTAGGGCCTAGTTTGGCATTGCGTTTGTAGATAAAAAAACTATTTTTCACCTCAAATGCGATGTCAAATAAATCTTGGTTTGTGTCAAAAGCTCATTTTAACCGCAAAAGCCAACCTGAAAAACTAATTCTTAGATGCTTTTACATTTCGAAAGTGCTTTTGAACATTAAATAACTTAAATCTCCTAATTATTTTTCTCTTTTCTTCTTAACTAATATCATACCCCTTTTAGACATTTTATTCTTATACCATATTCTTTCACAGCAATACCAAACATTATCTATATTTTTAAGCTGCAATTTCAAAATGCACTTTTCAAAACCACTTCTTCCAAACCAAGCTTTTCTAAACTGCAACCTCAATACCAAACTAGGCCTAAATAAAGTAAATTATTTAACTTAATAGCATTATACATACAATGACTTCAAAGAGAGTACCAAGTTCAAGACGAAGAGTTCTTAGAAGGGCTTGCAGAAATAAACTTTGAAAAGGCAAATACATAAAGAAAAAATAGTGGTAAGATCATGTCGTGCAGAAATAAGTTCGAAGGAAGATCTTTCCTTGCCAGCTCCAACAGTTAATGAATGGTCTATCACCACCCTTGAAATTGGCATTACTTAAATTTGCTACATAAATATTGGCTTAATGAGCAAAAAGGCCCTTGAATTTACACCGAACCGTTAAATAAGTCCCTAAACTTTTATTTCGGCCAAATAAGTCCCTGAACTCTTAAAAAAGGCCAAATAAGCGCTGTTGCCAAGGCTAAATGCTCAAACAAGGACTAGACGTTTCTTGATTTTCTCAAATAAGGATCAAAATACACAATTTCAACAAATTAGAAAACATACTTAATATTTTTTTACAAATTGGATATAATATAAGTTAATACTAGTGTGTGAGATATATATAAATTGAAAAGCACACGATAATTTTATATCATATTACGTTTAATGAATTTATTTTGATTATTTTAATTAACATGATAATATCATTTTTTATTAAATTTAACGTGTATGCATGGGAAGTATTGGTTTTCATTTAAGAATTCTCTAATTTGTAAAAATTTGCCAAGTATGTGTTCTAATTTGTTGGAATTGTGTATTTTGATCCTTGTTTGAGAAAATCTTAAAACGTTTAGTCCTTATTTGAGCATTTAGCCTTGGGAACAGGGCTTTTTGGGTTTTTTTAAGAGTTCAGGGGCTTATTTGGCCGAAATAAAAGTTTAGGGGTTTATTTGACGGTTCGGTGTAAGTTCAGTGGCCTTTTTGCTCATTAAGCCCATAAATATTGTAGCATATATGGGTTATAAGACATCATGAAAAATAAAAAAATAAATAAATGTTGCTTTCATTAATAACTGATCTATAATATATGGTTCGAGCAATTTATTGAGGAAAACATTCAGAAAATTAAGATTAGAGCATGTCATGAATAGCTACCTTGCCCCCAAAATCATTTTGTTGAACTGTTTTGTCAAGTAACCCTCCATAGCCAATTTCTCACCCATCTCAAGCGCTGCATCAACCAAAATTTATATATCTATGTTAAGCTTCAAATTAAAATATACAATACCAAAAAAAAATCAAAATCTCATGTTTCAAACTGAAACTTCCACTATAACATAAATGATATTCAGCAACGCTCCTAATTTGTTGCATAAACACTTCATTTCGTAGCATTGGCAAATAGGCAACGGATTTTGAGCCGTTGCATTCGCCACCATTGCCTTTGATAAAATGCAACGCTTATTTGTATTTTGGCCAACAAAAGATTTTGTTGTTGTCTTTTTGTATCAAAGGCAACCGTTTTCATCAATTAAATGCAACGTTTTCATAACAGAAAGGGCTACGATTTTATGAAGCAATTGCAACATTTTTTAACATTTTGCAACAACTATTCTTTGAATTGTATGCAACAATACTATGCTTTGAGCAACGTTTAAATACAAGTTTAGGCAACTAATTTAATAAGCATTTGGCAACGATTTAAGTTTTAGGCAACCATATTTGTAACAATTGGCAACACGTATTGTTTATACCTCAATTTATGTACTTGAGGGTAAATATGTCTTTGAACATGTGAGATTAAGATGTATGGCTAGGATTTCATCTAAAAAACCTAGGCATAGTAGGATTTAGTGCCACCTTAATTCATGTCAGATAGGAAAAAGATTTATTTTCCTAATTAAGGGCCAATAATAATTATTTTTATAATAATTATTATTATCAAGTCAAGTACATGTGGTTAGATAAAAAAATTAAGTCATGCTGCACGATCGTCCGATGCAGTAAGGATTTAATTCTTCAAGTGCAGCAATCAACCTGACTACGTGAAGTAACATGAGATGCAATATCTGACTTAGATATGCGGCATGTCAAGTATTATTTACACTCTGAACACCAAGGATGAGCTGCCCATACCCTGTGTTACGAGTGTAGTCAGATATCAACTTTTACATATTGTTCAATTAAGGACAATTTGGGGAGGAAAGCCAATTCACTAAGCAGAGCATGTTGATTTCAACAGAGACTCTTCGTAATGTTTTCTTAGGCTAGTCAAACACTCCTGGAGAAATCTTGGCTTAATCCAATCCAGTTTGTAACTTTTCCGCGGTTTTCAATTAAGAACACATGCTCGAAAAAGGTCAAATTCAAGCACGACATGGCATCGTTTGCATGAAGCCATGTTCATAACATCAAATAAGGGTTTATGGCTAGTCATTTTCGTGCCTTAGCTTATTTGACCATTTTTTGTGACTTTTACAAGTCTTTCAATTAAGGACAAGTAGCTTTCATTCCAATATCCCGACCTAATCAAGGATGGACTTTATTAAGCACGTAATGTAGGTGATCGGTCGTTGAACAAACCACAAAATAAATCCCCACAAACCAATAACTACTAGCTAGGGCAAGTAGTGGTCGAATCCACAGAGAAGGTAGGAGCAAATTAAAGAGCAAACTATACTAAAGAAAATCTTACGAAAGAGATTTTTTTATGGATTTTTCAAAATAACTAAATTAAATTAGAGAAAACAATGAATTAAAAGCATACTTCTTCTTCTTTAGGTAATTATTTTGATCAAGTAAATCATGGATCACAGACACTAAACATGAATTTGACTAAAATTGCAATTAATCAAGCATCATAAATTATTCCAAATCGATAAATAGCCTAAGACGTAGACATCAATTTTCATTGGAACAAAGTAATCCTCTTAATATCTTAAACAACTCCATTTGAATAATTGGTTAGGAATAAGCTCCTGATGCATCAACAAATTCCAACATGCTAATAGAATTAATCCGCATCTCGCTAAAACTAATCCCTATTGTCCTATTTTAGGTACCACCTCAACACAGAACAAGCATTAAGATTATATTTTCCACATGTCTGATAAATCATAACCAAACTCATCTACATCGATTTCCATCTCGGCCTATAGATTTCAACAAGGTTTGATAATCCCATTGAACCTAGGACTCCTAGAATTACAATTGTTACTTGGACCAACATTAGCTTGACTGAAGCTAACTTGAATCTAACTATAGCATTCATACTTATCAAAGATAAGTTGATCACCCAAATCTATCAAAACATGAACACATAAGATGAAGTACAGGGATAAGAAACATAATTCAAACAGAAAAATCAAATTATTAAGAACAAAAGTCTCACCATAGATTTATTGATAAAAAATACTTCGGAAAAAAAGTATAAGAGTTTAGCTACTCATGGATTGAAAACAATCCATGAGAGACTTACAAAGCTAAGAGGTGGGCGGCTGCCTCCTCCTCCTTAACGCAAACCCTAAGAAAGATGTGGAAAATTATGTGAAAAAAGGTTGTTACTAGGGTTCTTGGAAAAGATGGGTGTATATAGGGGACTGCTAGGGTTGATTTTAGAGCTTTAGATGGCTTAAACAAACCCTAGGGGCGTGCTGGGATTTTCTCCAAGTCTTCAAGTTGATCCAAATAGGATTTATGGGCTCAAATTGGTCAATCCCGCAAGACAGGCCCAGGACAGTTTCTGTCCGCCAAATTCAGGGGCATTTTCGTCCACGAAAACGTCCGAACTGGGCTTCGACCAAAACACGAAAGTTGTAGCTCTTAGAGTTAGCTTTCCAACGCCTACTCATACGCCTCAAATGTAGCTCTGTATCAAAAGTTATTGCTGTTTTACAGAACTGTTGCCAAATCTGGAAAGTATTGAAGAAGCTTCAAGAGGAAGTGACAAGGATTGCCGCTTGTGGTAGCTGGGTGCGTGCACGAAATGAGTGTCCCAACTCTCGCTGGCCGCCCACATGGTTTCCTTGAGCTCCCATACAAAACTTGTAGTGGCAGAAAGGGAAAATCACACTATTCCCAATTATGACATGAAAGAATAGTTTTAGACATGTCTTACCATATTCTAAGTTAGTATAGGTCTTCAACAGGTGCTATCTCAAAATGTGGAGTTTAAATTCAAGAAATTACAAGACAAGTCAGTTTAAAATCTATTTATGACATGAAATCAAATTCTAAACCCAACTTTCTTAATGCAAACAACCATTAACATACAGTTCTTATCTCAAACACACTTATGAATGTACTGAAATGACCCTAATTGCATTTTAAAATGCAACCAAATAAACCATAAGTCAATCTTCTAATTTCGACTATTCACCAGTCATAAAATCATCATCTTAGTTAATTTCATAGCCGTCATCTTAGTTAGCATTTCATCTTCTTGTTAAAGATCCAACAAAAGAGCCAAAACTTGAGAACATGCTCATCCAAGTACACGTGATAAACAAATGCTTCTAGAAAAAAAAATGTACACAAAAGCTAATATGAACCGAAATTGTACATTTGAATCAGATTGGAATTGGATTTCTTTTGCAGTCATATAAGTGCTAAGGCAGAATAAACTAAAAATATCATGTTTACTAAATCAATGGCAAGAATTTAATCACTAAATGAACAACTTCGTTTTTGTTCAACGCCTCAATTCTGATGTGACGAGGGAAGATGTGCTTTGACCTGTTAACACTCAGTTATGTCATTTTTTTTGTCTGTAGGGCATTCAAGCACAAGAGAAACTTTGAACTACTTGCAAAGCAGTTTGCAAGGAAATATTCTGACAAGCTTCCTCTGTTTTCTGGGTCAAACAGAGGAGAAAGCAGCGAGGACAATAGGAAAACCGAAGAGCAATGAAACACAAGAACTATAGAAAGCAAGAAGAACAACCAATAAGGCATGGTATAAGGGAGTAGGTGAGCAAACAGAGCTGAGATCAACACCGAATCAAAAAACCCACAAGCCAACCCGAGACAATCCAGCAACCCGATTACCCAATTCAATTGGAAACACTGAATGGCCGTTCTCTTTTCATATATAAAAAGTTAGATTAGATTAGATATGAATATATAATAGTTAGATTAGATATGAATATAATAATGCAGATCCAGTCATTGTCAAGGTTAACCATAAACAAGGATGAGCATTGACCTTTAATTAGTTCCTTGAACACTAAAACCACAATATATTTTGGTTAAAAACTCTGCTTTGGGACAACGGTCAAGTATTGTCACCCATTGCCCCCCTCGGGATTCCTTTTGAATTAATCAGATAGATTATATAATGCAGTCATTGTCGAGTTTAGCCATAAACAAGGATGAGTACTAACTTTTCAATAGTTCCTTGAATCCTATATCTGATCAGAAAAGATTATATATGAATATAATAATGCAGTCATTGTCAAGCTTAGCCATGAAAAATTATATACAGTTAGATTAGATTAGATATGAATATTAATAATGCAGTCATTGTCAAGCTTAGCCATAAACAAGGATCTACATCTGATAAGAAAGCTCTCCCTTCCAATTCCCAAACTTGAGATCCTTCATTCTGGTCTTGGTATTGGGATTCCATTGTTGTTTTTATGCTATCTTGCACTTGCAGATATGGCTCAAGAGGAAAATTTTGGTCATGAGCATCCATTGATATTGTTGAATGGAGATAAGCAGAGCAAAAGGATTAAAAAAGCCGGTTTTTGCTCTAGGTGTAAAGAGGAGGTGTTGCTGTCAAATCCACGTTATAGCTGTGTGAAGTGTAGTGAGTTTTTTCTCCACAAGTTATGTGCTGAGGCTCCCTTGGAGATTAATCACCCTTTTCATCCTCACCATCCTCTTGTTCTGCAAAATCCTTCAAACAGGTGGATATGTAAGTTTTGTTCCAATTTGGGTGACAGGTTTGTTTATCGTTACTCTTGTGGATTGGACTTACATATCAAATGTGCTTTATTTACATATTATATGGCTCAAAGTAAATTGGAAGAGCTTGAAGGTGTTGAATACATTAATTCCAAAGAAAATGATCCTGAAAATCTCCATTATTTTTTTAGGTGCCATGTGTGCGAGAAGCCATTATCCAATTCTATCTACTTTTTTCGTTATGGTGATCTTGATCTACGCATGCATAAGAAATGTGTTGATTTACCTCTCAAAATCAACCATATGTGCCACCGCAAACATCCTCTTATTCTCCAATTTCGCACGTTGAAATTACTTTATTATTCTTGCAAGATATGCCAAAATTCCATAAGTAATACTAGATTGGCTTACTGTTGTCTGCATTGTGAGTTTGCTATTCACATTGAAGGTGTATCGCCCTCGCCCCCGCCTATCATTGAACATAAAAGTCATCCACACCCATTCACTCTGTTTTGGAGACGAGCCCTTTCATTTGTGATGCTTGTGGTTTTGAAGGAAATCGGGTTGCCTATGCCTGTTGTGAATGCAACATCCTAGTCCATGAAAAATGCACTTCATTTAAATTCTTCAGGACATCCACACCCTCTCTCTTTTTATCATGGTTATGAAGGGCAGTGTCATGGTTGTGGTAAAAAGATTAGACAATGGGCATACTATTGCAGGAAATGCAAATTTGCATTGGGTCCTGAATGTCTTACGCTGCCAACCAGAGCTCAACACAAATGTGATGAGAAACATCTTCTTGCTCTCACTTACCATGATGATAATGACTATTCTGCAACTCATTACTGTGATATTTGCGAGGAAAGAAGAGATTCGAGTCGTCGGTTTTATCATTGTGCAACTTGCAATACTTCTGCTCATGTCAAATGCATTCTTGGAGATTTTCCATTCATCAAAGTTGGAAGTATTCTTAAATTCGACAATGGAACTGCAGGCACTTTTGTCAAGAAAATTTATTACTACCCTGCATGCCTTAAATGTGATGAGCCCTGTCAAGATTTGGCTGTCGAATTGGAAGAGCATGGCCGTAGCCATTATGTCCATGCAAAATGCTGCGTCGAAATCACCTTAGCAGGAATATTATAGGAGTATGCTCTTTACTTTTGTGTGACTTATGGTTTGGCTATTCAATTATATAAGATTAAATGATATTAATAAATGTGATTGTAATGTAATGTAACTTGTAGTAGTAATTTGTGAGCTCTGATCGTAATGAATGTCCAAGTTGAAGAGAATATTATTAGGTTGCTCTGTTTTTAGTTCTTCAATATGTCTTTTGTTTGTAAGTGTAAGTTTATCTAAGAACCAGCTGACTTATATTTTAATCAGCTAGGCCAGCTCCGTGAGTTTGGGCCTCATGCATTCACCTTAAGTCATGAAGATGCTATTTTATTCTCAGACCAAGCCAATATTCAACGGCAGGGCAGGCTTTAGGGGACCTCCCATTGGATTCAGATTTCATCATACCAGAAATGAAGGAACCTGCATTTAACGAGTGTCATTAGAATGAAAAAAGGCAGACTTGCCTTTAAGATTTCAAATTAGAAGGCATTTGTTGAAAGTGTTGACTTTTTTCAAAAAAAACAAAGAGAAAGTGTTGACTTTCTCTAACTAGCTATAACTAACTTATGAGCTAACTTTTTTGTTTTTTGATCAAAATTCAAAACTTATGAGCTAACTTAACCTTAGGGTTTGCATGAACTAGGAGTCGTGGGTTGCCTTCATCTTTTGGTTTTGGTTTGAAGGGAGCTCCCTTTTGCCCTTTCTTTCTTTCTAATTTATCTTTTTTTTTTGGCCGAAAATTTATTATCTAATTTAGCAACTTTTTTATTGTTTTCTCCAAAAAAATTTAACACTATTTTCAATTTAACACTACTTTGGGTGGATGTGGACCTTTGAGGCTTTTGATTCTTTCTTTCCATTTCAATTTTAAAACCCTTTTGGCGTTTCTAATCAATGGTATAGTAATTAGTTTTGTTTTGATTTTTACAGGTGGTAGGGGATAGAAATCCTCTTCTCCAATTTTCTGTCCCCCATTGTCCTTCATCCATCAAATCATGACATGTGTCCCTTGTATTATATCTTATTTGTTTCAAGTTTTATCAAATAACATTAATAAAATAAAAATCCCACTTAATCACCAGTTTTAACTCCAAATTAAAATAAATAATCGAATATAAGGGTTAGTCCTAAATTTTAATACATTCCCCATAGGGTTTTAGAATGAAAATATAAAATTTAATTTAACTAGGCAAACAAGGAATAACATTAGAAACTAAAAAGGGACACATGTCATTATTCGGTGGATGGGAGACGATGGGGGACATACAATGGGGGGAGAGGATTTTTATCCGGTGGTAGGTGGTTGGGAATGAAGAAGTGCAATTTATGACATTCTTTGTCATGTACAATTTCAAATGAAAGCTGGTGAAACAAATTGGCTCAATGCCTAAAATCTCCCTGAAGTATCATAAAAAGGACACTTTGCCCCATAATCTTTTTTTTGTTCAACTTTGCCCCCTAAAGTATGAAATAAGGACATTTTGCCTCTTGCTGTAACAGAATTTAGTCACATGAGTGCATGTGACTAACGGGTCTATTAACTCGATATTGTCTGCTGACGTGGAATTTCCACGCCAGTTAAAACTGGGCCCCACATCAACCTTTTTTACCATTCAGAAGAAAAATCCAAGTGGGGCCCATATTTTGGTTGACATGGAAATTTCACATCAGCAAAAAACCTCGAGTTAACAGACCCGTTATTCATGTGCACGCACATGACTGAATTCTGTTACGGCAGGGGGCAAAATGTCCTTATTTCATACCTCAGGGGGCAAAGTTGGACAAAAAAAATTAGGGGGCAAAGTGTCCTTTTTGTGATACTTCTGGGGGGATTTTGGGCATTAAGCCGAAAGAAATTTATCAAGTAAAAATACCTCGAGTTAACAGACCCGTTATTCATGTGCACGCACATGACTGAATTCTGTTACGGCAGGGGGCAAAGTGTCCTTATTTCATACCTCAGGGGGCAAAGTTGGACAAAAAAAAAGATTAGGGGGCAAAGTGTCCTTTTTGTGATACTTCAAGGGGGATTTTGGGCATTAAGCCGAAAGAAATTTATCAAGTAAAAATA
>AWWV01009612.1:0-28859 GCA_001974805.1 Corchorus capsularis | reverse complement strand
AAGAGAGAGAGGGGGAGGAGAGAGAGAGAGAGAGAATGCGTTGCGTTGTACTCGTTCAATGAAATAAAGGGACTTATAAAGTGAAGTTTCATGTTTATGAAATCCTTTGTGTTAGTACATCATTTTGGTTTCTGTTACTCAATATATGTGAGCTTTTATCATTTTGAATTTCCATTGAGATTGCTCAAACTTAAACAACATGAGAAAGACCTAATCATCAATTTAATAAATAGATCTCTTATTCAAAAAACACGATGCGACAAAAATTAAGATATGATTCGAATTTGTCGTTTAAAGTAATACAAAATCAATATCCATTAATTCAATAAATAGATCTCTTATCATAAGACATGATGCGACAAAAATGAAGATATGATTCGAATTTATTGTTTAAAGTAATACAAAATCAATATCCATTAATTCATTATGTTCTGAAGGAAATCGGGTTGCCTACGCCTATTCTACATGCAATATTATAGTCCATGAAAAATGCACTTCATTGCCTTGTCTTATCAAAAGCAGGTTCCACATCGATGATGGAGAAGCCACAAAAATCAAACATTTCAAGCATACTCACAAATTGATGTTGGGTAGTGTCAAAATGGAGGAGTATGATACAAAAAAAATGGAGGAGTATGATACAAAATGTTGTGACGGCTGTATCTTACCCATCTCGCCTCCATATTTCCGTTGTTCATTAGAAGAATGTGAATTCTTTCTTCATAAAGTCTATGCTGAACTAATAAAGAAGAAACAAATTTGGCTTCATGATGCCCAGAACAACTCCTCACCATTACTTCAGACCAATTTTCCAATGTGGAACTTGTGAGCACCGCTCTACTGGCTTTGGTTACAAATGCGACAAATGTGATGAATTGATATGCTTTAAATGTGTAAGTGCTCTTACTCAACGTCCTATAAATTCTCCAGGACATCCACACCCTCTCTCTTTTTATCTTGATTATGAAGGGGGCCGGTGCCATGGTTGTGGTGAAAAGATTGACCGTTGGGCATACTATTGCAAGAAATGCAAATATGATGTGGGTCCTGAATGTCTTACGACTACCAACCAGAGCTCAACACAAATGCTATGAGAAACATTATCTTGCTCTCACTTACCATGATGAAAATGACTATTATGCAACTCATTATTGTGATTTGCGAGGAAAGAAGAGATCCTAGTCATTGGTTTTATCGTTGTGCTACTTGCGATACTTCTGCTCATGTCAAATGCGTTCTTGGAGATTTTCCATTCATCAAAGTTGGGAGTATCCTTAAAGTCTACGAGGGAACTGTAGGCACTTTTGTCAAGAAGATTTATTGTTACCCTAAACGCGTTCAATGTAATGAGCCTTGTCAGGATTTGGCTGTCGAATATGGAGAGCCTGGCCGCAACAATTATGTCCATGCGAAATGTTGCTTCTCGAAGAAAGATCAATAGGGGTACGCTCTTTACTTTTGTGTGATTGAAATGTAATGTAGCCGTTTAAACTTGTAGTAGTAATTTGTGAGCTCTCATCGAAATAAATGTCCAAGTTTAAGACAAAACAATATTAGGTTGCTCTGTTTTCTGTTCTCCAATGTGTATGTCTGTCTCTTCACTCTTCTTTGTAAGCTGTGTAAGTTTATCTAAAAACTAGCTGAGTTCTGTTTTAAGATTATCTATTAATTTTTTTTTGGATAAATATGTATTATTCATCCAAGGTAGTAGGAACAAGAACTGCTACGAAAACTAAGTACTAAGAGTAAAGTTGCACTCAAAAGAGGCAACTACCAATCCAAATGCAAATTCCAGCAATTACACAGAAAGATATTGACAGAATCCTTTGCTACATATTTAAAGTCAAGTAATCTACATCTAATAGATTCAACAATGAACTGAAAGGATTGTTCAACCGTTTGCATTTTCTTCTGAAAAATCCTAGCGTTTCGCTCCTTCCATATAGCATAGCATGCAGTAGCCATTCCAGGCTAATTTTAAAACTAAAGAGAGAAGAGACTTCCCTTTAAGTTTTGTAATTGCCCAGTAAAGTTCATGTTGCCAATCTCCAACAGACTTACATAAGCCACAGGCACTCAAAACCCTCTCCCAAAGCTTTTTAGAGTACTCGAATGAGAAAAATAAATGGTCTCTACACTCATGCTGACCACACAGAACACAATCAACAGAATCCACTTAAATGTTCCAGCTCTGAATTCTATACTTTGTCGGTAATCTATCCAAGATGGCCATCCATGTAATAAGAGAGTGCCTTATTACATCCTTTTTCAATTAACACATCCTGTTTCCCAATAAATTACTCTTTTCAGTTTGATTTTTTCCCCATCAAAAGGTTATTTACTTATCTTGATTCTTGACAAGGACAAAAAAAAAAGGAAAAGGAATAAAGGCAATCAAATTTGAGTTATGACTTATGATTTATGAAGGCAAATTGAGTTCCTTTAGTCTTTTTTTTTTTTTTGACGAAAGAGTTCCTTTAGTCTAAGGGCCCAAAATTCATTAGCCCAAAACATTTCAGGCCCTTCTTTTGGATTTGAAATTGTACTATTATAATTATGGCCTAAATTGAAGGGTGGCAAGAAAGACTATTGTTCAACTCCTTTGACTAAATTGTTCAATTTGGGTTTTGCTTTAAAAAAATCTAAAAAGTGTAAATTCAAGTCATTTTATGTTCATAATAATTTGAATTTGAAGTTCTTTTTTGTCTCAAAAATAACAGGGAAATGAATATTTATTGTGTTATATCTATATACTCATACATAATCTCATTTTATTACTTAAGTGAGTCTCGCTAACCATCTGAATTACGGTTCTAATTAATGTTTTAATCACACATTTGAAAATGGTTTATTAGGCTTTCCAATTTCATCATATTAATTTTGTTAATGTGCATTAGGCTTTTCCAAATTTCCAAAACAACCCATCAGCAAATAGTACTTTGAAACAGCGGCAATAGTTCATATTTCTAGGCATATATATATTCATGGCTTAATTATCTTACAACTTCCATTTGAAAGTTGAAACAGTTGACAGTTGAAGTGCAAATATGAGAGCTTGATGTGGACAGTGGCCACTGCAAGGCTCTGTGTGGGCGGCATGCACCGCCAATATTACCACAATTTTCCAAACCCAAATCTTGCTAATCACTTTATTATCTACTTTGTTTTCTTTTGAGATGAACTGATGAACACGTTTCTACCTTCATCAACATTGCAGTTTGCGCGCGTTTCTCCTCAAGAAACAAAGTGTGACCAAAAACAAATTTTAAAGTAAGATTTTGATTGAATTTTGAAGACCAACTCATCTTATATATATTAATATATTAATTAATTGAAGGCTATGCATAAAGAAGCATATATCTATATACATGAACTAGTACTTTGCCACGTGTTTCACACGTGGGATTGAAGTTTCGAAGTAGAAATGATTTAAAGTTACATGATGTGTAATATAATGTTTATGTTAATTTTAAAAAGATTAAATTGTCCAAACCCTATAAAAGTTATTGGAATAAACTTATCAATTTTGTCGTTATAAATAAATTTTGTTAGTCATTTTATCAATAATAGAAGTTATCAAATTTACAGTAATTAGTTATTGAAAAGTTATGGATTATTCTCTTTGTCCCAACTTCCAAATTATTTGACTCTTTTGAGTCAAAGTTAGGATACTTTGACCCATAATTATAAAAAAATTATATAAAATTAAATTTTAAAAAATCATGTTTTGATTAAGTTAAGTTTTAAGTTTTTCAAAACATATTTTTTGAAAATTTGATTGTATATATATATTTTTTGTAATTAAAGGTTAAAGGTAGGATTAGTTTGACCCAAAATAGTCAAATAATTTGGGACGGAATGAGTATAAAAAACTATACATGAACCAACAAATTCAATAAATTTTCATTAGTTAACAATTTCATCAAGAATGGATCCTATCAAATTTATAATACACAGTTACTAAAAAAGCTAGGTAATTATGAAAAATACTTTACAGCAACAAATTCAATAACATATAATGATAAGTAGTTTTGGTAATAATCAATGTTGAGAAAATCGGACCGGATGGTGAACCGGATCCCTTGGCGGTTCGCAGTTCAATCGGTCCGACCGTTTCAACCACCGATCCATATCGTTTAATTAAAAACCATTTAAAAACTATTATTTTTAAATTTAAAATATTTTTATATTAAAATATTGAAAATCCGGTTTTCCAGGGTTAATTCGGTCCGATTCTCGGTTCAACCGTCCGGTTTAGACAGTTTTTGATCGGTCCGTTGACCGCCGGTTCCCAATTGAACCGGTCCGTTGACCGCCGGTTCCGTTTACACTGGTAACAATTTAATCAATAAATATGGTTAACAAATTAACAATAGTTAGTTACTGAAAAAGTTATAACGGTTATGAAAAAAAATTATATATGCATCAACAAACTTAAAACCATTTGTTATATCATTTTTCAAATAATTACGAGACACGATATTTGAGCGTTGGTTTCACGAAAAAAAAAACGCATTTGAAATGAGCGTTTTCTCAAGAACAATGTTTTGTGCGGAAATGCAGAAAATCGTGAAGTTGATTTTTTGTCTTCTTTAAAAAACTTTATTTGTTGAGTTTAGTTTTCAATAAGCTCTACTCAATTCGAAACACGACATTTGAGAGTTATATTTGTTCGCAAAACCATGAAGTTGAGGTTTTAGGTTTTAAAAAAAGATTGGTTTGGCGAGCCAATTCTCCAATAAGCTCTACTGACTTTGACACATGACATTAGAACGTTATTTTTAAAAAAACATTTTGATCATTTTCAAATAATTAAATAGTGTTCCGTGCACAATTGCACAAAATTGTGAAGTTAATGTTATAGGCTTAGAAGAAAGCTTTCAAAAGAGTTTTACTAACTCCGAAATACTACATCTCAGCGTTGGTTGCACAAATAATGCATTCAGAGTGATCATTTTCTCAAGAACAAAGTTCTGCGCACAAACGTGCAAAATCATGAAGATCAAGTTTTAGGTTTTGAAGAAAGTTTTCTTTGACAGCCCACTTTTCAATGAGCTTACCCTGAAACACAACATTTGAGCGTTGGTTTTGCAAATAATGTCTTTGGAATGAGCGTTTTCCCGAGAACAATGTTTGCACACAAACATGTGAAATTGGGAAGTTGAGTTTTAGACTTCTTAGAAAACTTTATTTGGCGAGTTCATTTTCCAGTAAACTCTATTTAAATGTAATGAAGGGGAACCTAATTTGTACTAATTTTTCAATAAATTTCTATGTCACTTTTCTAGTTATTTTCACACTCCAATGTAGAAATTTCAATAACCTCCTATGAAAATTTCATAATCACACTATGAAATTTCAATAATCTTAGTGTGAAATTTTGATAATCTCCCTATAAAATTTTGATAATAGCACTATATAATTGGTAATTGCATTATGAAAATTTTAATAACCACACCATGAAAATTTGATAACCTCCCTATGAGAATGAAACTGTGATATCCTCTCTATGTAATTTTGATAACCTTTACATAAAATTTTCATAACCTCCTTATGAAATTTTGTAAACGTCCATAGGAAATTTTGATAAATTCCCTCCATATGAAATTTTGTTAACTTTCTTATGAAATTTTTGATAACCAAACTATAAAATTTCAATAACTTTCGTATAAAATTTTGTTAACCTGCTTAGGAAATTTTAATAATCTTTTTATGAAAGTTTGGTAACCTTTGTATGAAATTTTGATAACTACACTATGAAGTTTTGATAATTTTCATATGAAATTTTGGTAATCACACTATGAAATTTTGATAACTACACTATGAAGATTTAATCATATGAAATTTTGGTAACCACACTATGAAATTTTGGTTTGATTGTCAGATTGATTTCTATGTTGTGTCAATTGTGTCATTACTTCATTGTTTATTGGGGAAAATATGTGCATTAGATCATCTTCCGGCGGACTTTCCTACTTTATTTTCTTAGTGTTACATACTTCTTATTAAGGCTGAATGGAAAAATTGGCCCCTAAACTTTCCATTAATGGTCAAATAAGCTCATGAACTTCAATTTGGGCTAATTAAGCCCATGAACTACCAATTTTGGCCAAAATTATCCTTTTTCAAATGGTTCCTTAATGGCTCTATCAAATAGTGCCACGTCAAAGGAAAATTTTCAGGAAAAAAAAAATCAAAAGTTCTCAAAAATATGGTTGGGGGATTTAAGGTAAAATTAATTATTTTTTATTTCTAAAATTTTTGAAATATTTTTATGAAATTTTCCTTTTGCTTACATGGCATTTTTAGCCACGTATTGCGATGATGTGACACTGTTTGACGAGACGTCATTAGGGAACCGTCTGAAAAAGGTTGATCTGTCAAAATTGCTAGTTCAGGGGCTTGTTTGGCCAAAATTATAATTCACGGGCTTATTTGACCATTGGCGGAAAGTTTAGTGGTCAATTTTTTCATTAAGCCTTCTTATTAATAGTATTATTATTCATACTTGGAAAATTTAAAATATAGTATAACTTTATTTATCCGGTGGGGAGGTACTTGAATTCCATTATTAAAGTAAGATAATAGAAGTAATATAAAGAAAAAAAATTCTTCAAAAGGGTAAGAAAGGCCTCTCATTCTGAAGTGTTGTTGCACAATAATGAATTAGTTGTTTTATTTGTTGTAATGTGACACATATTACTTCACAATCCTCAACCCAGTAAAAAAGAAAAGCAATGTTATAAATAATAATAAGTAATGTTTTTTTGAAATCTATTGAGTAAAATATTTTATAAATAGAAAATAAAATTAAAAATATTATTAAAATCAATTTGTGATGAATGCTTGTGATGAACCATAAAATCAATTAGGGTTTTACAAAAAAAAACGATTGGAGCCTGGTGCTAGAGTGGACTCTTAGTTCTAGTGGTTAATGTTCAATCCCTAATTACCAGAATAGAAACATACAAACTTTCTTTTTGGTACTTTACAATTAAGACTTTCTTACATCAAAATAGACATGTCGAAGGATCAAAACGAAAAAAAATGAAGACGATATATGTCTTATTATATCAATTTGCTGCAAAGTTTGATTGAATTCAGAATTATTCATGTTTTCAGAGAAACAAATGGTGAGGCTGATGAACTTGCGAAGTCTGGTATTGAAAGAATGGTGTCGCTGATTGTTTCTTATGATTAGGAGTTTTCTGTAGACTGATTCTTGTTGGTTTTGTTTCGTTTTGAACTTGGTTGGATAGAGTCTTCTTTGGCACTGTTTTCGGCCCCTTGTTATCTTCAATAAAAATTTATTTCGCCTTTCAAAAAATATCAATTATCAATCAACCACTCAAAAAGTCTAAAACAAAATTATAATCCAATTGGCAAAAATAAAATCCAACCCAAGCTTCAAAGAATATTGTGTTATGTTCAATGCGGTGTTGGAGAATTTAAAACTTGTAGTGAGCAAGGAGAAACGCTGGAGATATGCTTCAACGTCTACCACCGAATTGATTGAGATTATAATAGGGTGTCAAAATTATGTGACGGTTTCGACTTTCAATCTTTATTTTCAAGAAATAAATTAACGGTGTAAATTTTGGACTCCACAGGCGGGGTAAGAAGTTAGACACATACCCATTTTCAGAATTAGTTTTGTTTTTAAAATTCAAAACTATTCCCTAAAGGATACATGTCAACTCTTAATCCCTGCATATATAGTCTGTTAAACTCTACTAACGGTGTATTATATATAATTAAATCCTTCTCTTAATTCATGTACCTTTTAAATTGCATTAATTTGATTTTTTGTGGTTAAGGTTACAAAAATGAAATTCTATGTTGATATCGGAACGGTTTTGCACCTCTGGTAAATTGGTAATGAATTTATAATGTTCCAAAAAAAAAATCTTGGTCTACAGGTTTCTTCCAAGTTAGAAATTTTGTTTAAGAGAGAATCAGAAGAGATTTAGAGTAGTTTTTTTTAATTGATTATTGTCAATTGATTTACTATAAATTTTTATTATGCGTTTAAGTTTTAACTCTATTTTATTTATTTATTTTATTTGATATATGGATTTAGATTTTAGAATATCTTAAAATTATGATGGATTTAAAATATCTTTTCATATATAATTAAAAAAACGTTTAATGACTGAAAAGAACACTAATAAAATAATAAATATACTACAGTATTAAGGGCATTTACGAAATTTCCCAATTATGGTTTTTGAGTTCGTGATTAAAATTACTTCGAGTTAAGAAATTAAGTAAAGTAGTAGAATTTTAGTCAACAAAGGCTTTTTAGTTTTCAGATTGCCACAAGTCATTCTTGATTTTACTTTAATTAATTGATCACTTAATTTGTTGGTCAACGGATCCTTTTCCAGTGAAAAAAATCCGATAGAGAGAATGATGTTCCTTGATTAAAAAGAATATTGATTAAAAATAATAATAATAATAATAATAATAATAATAATAATAATAATAATAATAAAAAAGTTAAATGACTAAAAACTAAAAAGAATATTAATTAAAAAATTATTATACAATAATAGTAAGGGTATTTTAGAAATTTCTCAATTAAGATTTTTGAGTTCGTGCTTTTATATAGTAGTAAGATATGTCCAATAATAGGCTAGATGGGGTATCATCTGGTTGGGACTTGTTTAGCTGAAATTCTTATTTCTGCTTTGCTGCTATAAGTTACTGCTTTGTTTTCTGCTTTTCGGCAGCCTTGCTTTTGTTGGAAAAATGATTTCATCGACTCAGTTCCGTGGAGTTATCACTCTTATCATTGCAAGTGCTTGAATCAGACCAAAAGAAAATGATCAAGAGTTTGTTGCATAACTACAATTCAGTTGATGATCTGATATATATATATATATATATATATATATATATATATATATAGATTACAATGTTTTAGACTTTAGAATGATCCTTTTACATTGTTGAAGATTAGCCAAGCTAGCTAGTATAAAGCTGATTATTTGCATGCTGATTATTTAATTAATTATTACAAGTTACATTTTGATATAGCTCTTATTTTTTTTAATAATTCCCATTGTCGATTAAGCACGTGCTGACTTGCCCTCAAAGCTGAAGCATCCAATTGAATTGGATTATATATTAACATCGAGCACATGCCAACTTCTGGGCTTATAGCAGTATTTGGTTGGGTCTTGGTTGACTTACAGCTATATGTGAATATGTTTTCCAACTTAATCGTTTGATCCATTATATATTTTTCATTAATAGTCATATGAATATAATAATAATGCATTCATTGTGAAGCTTAGCCATGAACGAGGGAGCATTGACCTTTAATTAGTTCTTGGAATCCTAGATCTGATCAGAAATATTTTCCCTTCCAATTCCCAAACTTAGATCCTTCATTTTGGTCTTGGTATTCGGATTCCATTGTTTTTTTTTCTGTGCTATATCTTGCACTTGCAGATATGGCTCAAGAGGAAAATTTTGGTCATGACCATCCATTGACACTGTTGAATGGAGATGAGAAGAGCAATAATAAGATTGAAAAAGCTGCAGGTTACTGCGATAGGTGTGGGGAGGAGGTGTTGCCGTTAGCTCCACATTATAGCTGTGAATGGTGTGGTGATTTTTTCCTCCACAAATTATGTGCTGAGGCTCCCTTGGAGATTAGTCACCCTTTTCATCTTGTTGACCATCCTCTTGTTCTTCTGCAAAATCTGCAAAATCTTCCTGACGGCCCCGTGTGGCAATGCAATTTATGTTTCAAATTTGGTAACATGTACGTTTATCATTGCTCTTGTGGACTGTTCCTTCATATCAAATGTACTTTATTTACATATTACATAGCTCAAAGTAAATTGAAAGAGCTTGAAGGTATTGAACTTCAAGATCCATACATTCTTCATTATTTTGTTGAGTGCCTTGTGTGTCGGAAACCATTATCCAATTCTGTCTACTCATTTCGTGGTGGTGGTGGTCTTGATCTACCCATACACAAGGAATGTGCCGATCTACCTCTCAAAATCAACCATATTTGCCACCGCAAGCATCCTCTTCTTCTCCAATTCCACACGTCGAAATCGCTTTCTTGCAAGGTATGCCAAAATGCCCTATATAGTAATAGATTGGCTTATTGTTGTTTGCATTGCGAGTTAGCTATTCACATCAAATGTGTATCGCCCTTGCCCCCGCCCATCATTGAACATAAAAGTCATCAACACCCATTCACCCTTTTTTGGAGACGAGCCCCATTCATTTGTGATGCTTGTGGTTTTGAAGGAAATCTGGTTGCCTACGTGTGTTCTACATGCAAGATCATAGTCCATGAAAAATGCACTTCTTTGCCTCGTCGTATCAAAAGCAGGTGGCACGACGACCATTGCCTTTCTCACACTTACTTCATTGAAGATGAAAACTTTAAGAATCAGGATTGCATTTGCATAGTATGCTTGGATGAAGTCAATACAGATCTCGGTAGTTACAGTTGTTCACATTGTCAAATTATTGCCCATGCAAATTGTGCCACAAAGCATTACAATTGGTATTCTGAAGTAGAAAATGAAGATGATGATAAGCCTAGTGATATTTTGGCATTGTCTCCCATCACTGTTATTGAGAGGAACGATGCTGGAGAAGCCACTAAAATTAAACATTTCAAGCATATTCACAACTTGATGTTAGGTAGTGTTGAAATGGTGGAGTATGATACCAAATGTTGTGATGGGTGTATCTTACCCATCTCGCCTCCATATTTCCGATGTTCAGATTCAGAATGTGATTTCTTTCTTCATAAAATCTGTGCTGAACTACCTAAGAAGAAACGAGTTTGGCTTCATGAGGACGGCTGCCAAGAACTCCTCACCATTACTTCACGCCAACTTTTCAAATGCAATATATGTGAGCACCACTCTACTGGTTTTGGCTACAGATGCGATGGATGCAACTTTTCAAATTTGGTATGCTTTAAATGTGTAACTACTCTAACTCAACGTCCTGTAAATTCCCCAGGACATCCACACCCCATCTCTTTTTATCTTGATTATGAAGGGCAGTGTCATGGTTGTGGTGAAGATATTGACCGTTGGGCATACTATTGCAAGAAATGCAATTTTGCATTAGGTCCTGAATGTCTTACACTACCAACCAGAGCTCAACACAAATGCGATGAGAAACATCTTCTTGCTCTCACTTACCATGATGAAAATGACTATTCTGCAACTCATTACTGTGACATTTGCGAGGAAAGAAGAGATCCCAATCATTGGTTTTATCATTGTGCAACTTGCTATACTTCTGCTCATGTCAAATGCGTTCTTGGAGATTTTCCATTCATCAAAGTTGGGAGCATATTTGACCTAGACGATCAAGAAATTCCTGCCGCCACTTTTGTCAAGAAGATTTATTACTACCCTAAATGCCTTGAATGCGGTAAGCCCTGTCAAGATTTGGCTGTCGAATGGGGAGAGCCTGTCTCAACCAATAATGTCCATGTCCATGCCAAATGTATTCTATCAGTATTAGATGATGATGATTAAGATGTTGGCTAGAATGTGGATATATCCCTCTAATAGGACATATGTTTTATTTCTATGTTGGGAGTTGAAGAAGATAACAATAAGGCTGCTCTGTTTTTTGTTCTTCTATGTGTCTTTTGTTGCTAAGTGTAAGTTTATCTAAAGATTAGTCGAGTTCTATTTAAAGATTACTTTTGGCTAAGAAACTGATTAGCTTAGCAAATTTCAATTAACACATCATTTTCTGAGTTTGACTGGAATAAACTGACTGGGGTTAGTTTTGTCGCATGAGCTACTTCTTTTAGCCCCAAGCGGACAACCCAGTGATTAAGAGCTTGGACCTTCAAGGGGATGGGAGAACTGGAAAAGACTACCTCCCTTTGTTTAACCTATCATTTTATTTCATGTTCACATGTAGAAAAAAAAAAAAAAAAAAAACCTACTTCTTTTATACTATACTATAGTTATTTTATCAGAAATTTAGGCCCAAATTTTGGTTTTAAAGGCTAATTGGGTTCTTTTAGGCTTGATCTTCGGCCTAAAACGTTTAGAGCCCTTAGCCTTTTGGGTTTGAAATAATACGCATGGCCCAAATTTGAAGGGTGGCAAGGCAATTACTCAACTCTAATTATGTTCAATTGTGTTTCCAGTCATTTTATGTCCTTAGTTTGAAGTTTTTTGCCCCCCAAAAAATCAAAATAAAATGAATGATTATTTATACTATATCTATGCTCGTATATCATCTTAAATTATCACTTGAGTTAAGTCTACGTGAGTTTCGCCGATCACCTGATATGTTCAAAACTTCTAATGTTAAAAATCACACATTTGAAGGGGAATACTTTGAAATAGTAGCAGGTAGATCCAATTTCTAGACACTTATACATGGCTTAATTGTACTCTTACAACTCCTTTGAAACAGTTGATAGTTAAAGTACTGCAAATATGAGAGCTTGATGTGGACAGTGGCCACTGCAACTGTTTGTGCGGCATGCACCGCCATTGCCATCCAATTGGTTGCTCATCCTTTTTTTTTTTTTTTTGCCTTTAATTATTATAGATACTATAAACCATTTATTTCTCTCCAAGTCTTTTTCTGAGTAGAAGTTTAATTGTCCATTTCTTTCTTGTAGCTTAGCCTTTATTACCACAATTTTCCAAACCCAATCTTGTCTTGCTAATCATTTTATTATCACTTTGTTTTCTTTTGAGATGAACACGTTTCTACCTTCATGAACTAGGCTTTGCACACGTTTCTTCCCGAGAAACAAATTGATCAAAAACAAATTATAAAGTAAGATTTTGATTGAATTTTGAAAACCAACTAATCTTATATATATACTACATATTATTTGAATAAACATGTGGAATTACTAAAATATCCCCACCCCCAGATTAATGAAAACCGAGAAAACTAATTTTTTTCGTCTTTTCCCATTTGGCAGATTACTTAAATATCCTAACTTTTGATTCTTTAGGGGATTAAATAACTAGACTTTTTGGTCATTTCTCAATGGATTTTAATAGAGTATATTGGAATTACTAAAAGATCCCTACTAAGGCTTGTTTTTGGAGTTAGAGAACTTATTTTTTTCGTCCTTTCCTACTTGGCAGATTACATAAATGTCCTAACTTTTGATTCTTGAGAGGATTAAATAAGTAATCTTTTTGGTCATTTCTCAATGAACTTGAATAGAGTCGTGGAATTAATAAAAGATCCACATCAAGGATTGATGATGAGCTAGAGAACTAATTTTTTTCGTCTTTACCTACTTGGCTGATTACTTAAATGTCATAACTTTTGATTCTTGAGGGGATTAAATAACTAAACTTTTTGGTCATTTCTCAATTGAAAAATGACTCAAAAAGTCGCATGTCATAGTCCTTTATTTCCTTCTTTCCCCTTACCTTTTGGTAATTACAAGATTTCTTGAACCAGATTTAGTTAATTGCACCCTCCCATTTGTCAATTCCACAAGTGCTGCATTTATTGACTTTTTTTTTTTTTTCACGTCGATTATTTTTTGGAAAATCTGTACCTTAAAAAAGGAAATAGAACAATCCCAATAAACACGTATTAGGGGTCAAAATTGGGATGATCCAAAGCCCACAAAAGCCCACCAAGCATACTCAAGGTTGGGTAATCTATCCCCTCATATTTATATCTCTCATATCCCTAAAGGCATTTGTCTCTCCCCAAAGTCCCCAAACACATATAACACAGAGGCATCTATACTAAAGTCCCTAAACACATATAACACAAGGGCAATTTTCTCTACATGGCAAAGGTCCATAACACATATAACACATTGGGCCTTGCCATCTATTTCTTCACTTACACATAGCAAAAGCCCATATCAAATATATATGTTACGTTGGGTCTTGCTCCCTCAAAATCCACTTTTCGGCCCAAAAGGCCCAAGACATTGAGGCCTTGCCACCTAATCACACAACCAAAAGCATGAAGACAAAAGGCACAAAGTCCAATCTCCTACTGCTCCATGTCAGACTTTCCTGCTGAGGAAAGCATCTAAGGGAAGTATTCTGCTTAATTCAAATTTCTCCATATTTATCTATTTATGGCAGGAGATTAGTCATAATTAATCTTCATTGCAGGACTAATCGTGGACCAAGCCCACGACGGGAACAAGTTGGGAGATGAGGCTTGGCGGCAAAAGAGGAAGGGATCTTCCTTGATTACCATTCTTGGGGAGAGCAGCTATGCTTGGGGGCTGATCTTTAACACCAAAAGGGTAATCAAGGGCTGCAGAAAGTGGGATCTAAAAGGCTAATTAGACTTTGGGGGAATCTTGCTCTTGAGAAGAGAAACGAGGTGTGATAGTGATGTTTGCTTGAAGGCAAGCGGAACTAATTTCAAAATAAGGAAAGGGCCATTGTCATCACCCTCAAATTGGAAGGTTCTCTCTGCCATTGAGAAAAGATGCCCACTCCTCTGATTTGATTCCAAGTCAGAAAGAAATCCAAGCCGATGAACTGATGGGCAAAGATTTTCCGATTGGGCAACAAAAAGGCTATAAAAGGGGACCTCCAGCAGCAAAAATGGCATCAGTTTTCATATACAAAAGATCAATCTTCACATGTCTCAACCCTAAGCAGCATACTCTCAAGAATCATCATCCAACACAGTCATTATCAAGCTTCAAAACACAACAAGAAGATTCATCTCGTTTCTCCTCAAAACGGTGATCTTCCCCATCGTCATTGGCATATTTTCGATCCCATTGTTCTCATTAGATTCCTTCTTCTTTCTCCCAAATCTCACACCCAATCTTTTTCCCACAATCCTGAATTAATAAAGAAGCTTTTCGATCCATTTTATTGCAAAGAAATGCATTTCTGGATTTTGTTCATCTTTTTCATCTTCCTCGATTGCTCCTCTGTTATAGCTTGTTTTCTTGCGGCAGGAAGTGTTCTTTGAGCAGCAGCCAACATTTTGTTCTTCCTGCGGCGGTGGGAGTGTTCTTTGGACAGCATTCTATATTTTTCTCAAATCTTGGTCTCAACATTTGTTATAACCTGATATCTCTTCTGGGATATTTTGGGCTGGGTTCGAACCCAATAGAGAGCCAACCCAGGCCTTCCTCATCACACAAAAAGGCTCCCACAACACGTCAAAGCACTGTCTCTATTTTAAATTTACGGCGAAAATCTTTTAATATATGCATGGTGAATGATTCTAAAAAAAGAACGCCCGTAACGCGGGCCAATCAACTTGTATATATTAATTAATAATAATTAATTTACAAAACTTAACATTTCTATAGTTGAAAGCTATGCATAAAGAAGCATATATATATATGAATATGGCCAATAATAGGCTAGATGATATTGTAACTTCGAATATCTCAGGAATTAATCAAATAAATACTTAGAGCAGAAAACAAGAAACCAAAATTTTCTTGTGGATTTATGTCACAAATCTCCATTATCAAATAAATCAATTACAATCAACAATCATAACAATCTCTCTAGCAAACTCTAAATCTAATCAACCCAAACCATGGTTTATTCTCTCACAACAACATAAAGTTATCGTAGCTTTCTCTCTCACAATCACACACAAGATTCTCTCACACACACAAAACCTAAACATAAACTGATTATTTATGCTAACATAAACTTGGATTCCAAGAATCCATTTCCTATTATGATTTTTGTCCACCAATCGAAAAACTTTAAAAAATCCTAATCCAAATCTAATTAAGAATTGAGGTCAAAATCCTAACAGATGGAGATGGGGCATCCATCTGGTTGTGACTTGTTTAGCAGAAACTCTTGTTTCTGCTTTGCTGTTATATTTAGTTATTGCTTTGTTTTCTACTTTTGGGCAGCCTTGCTTTTGTTGGAAAAATGATTTCGTCAACAAGTGCCTGTGCTTGAACCAAACCAAAAGAAAATGACCAAAACTTTGTTGCATAACTGAAATTCAGTTTATCTGATATACAAATTACAATGTTTAGACTTTAGAATGAGTTTTCCTTTTGCATTATTATTGAAGATTAGCCAAGCTATAGTAAAGTTTCATATTTGCATGCAGATATGAAAATGACAAGTGTCTTCCTTGTGAGAGGGCTATGACCCAATTTCCAAATGCTGATATTGATGGCTTATTCCTTATGTTTTCAGCTTTTTTCACCATCCAATTGGCCTGAAAGAGAGTGATCTTAGTTATGCAATTAGCATGAACCCCAAAAGCAAATCAAAGGGTGTTGTGGGCATCCTCAAAAATGAATATTCCAATGTGCACTCAAATATGTGTGAGGTCCATTAAACTGTGTGAAAAGTTGCAAATTTCCTCCTTGGTTTCTAAAAACCCTGAGAAAAAGCATGTCATTACTTTTTATTTCTTTTATTTCCCATATTTCCAAGCTTTTGAAAGCAATATCCCATAGACACATGAAAGAGGTAGCTAGCTAGCATCCCAAAAAAGGTGGTTTGGTTTAGGTAAATCAAATTAACGATAAACCCTTTGTTTATTAATCTAATCAATCTTTTAATCTTTTCTTTCACCTCCATGAACCTTGTGGTGCTAACAATTGTCACCCAATTAGCAAAAAGATTAGTGGGGGAGGGAGTGTTTAGTTTTAAATTAATTAACTTAATTAATTAATATATCAAGGGTTTACTAGCATGCTCTTTCCATATCTATGGGCTGAAAGCTGATTTGGCCTTTGTCCTTTAGCCAATCCTTTTGCTTAATTACCTTCTAAAGAGATGAATTAGTTTACTAATTAGTGTCTTAAAATGAAGACACCTATCTCTCACAAATGCTAAACCTATGCGATTATGACAGTGATTCTTGGATTTATTAAATCAAAGGCAAATCCACCATAGCTTAATCAGTGGACTATGGACTGCCATTTACCTATAAAATAATGCATTTGATTAGAAGTGTTAAAAAAAGAACCCTTAAAAAGGAAGCCTTATCCAATGGAGTTCCATTTTCTAGGCTGAGGGCGTGGCATCTTTCTTCCATTGGTTGTTTGATTAAACTAATCTAAGCTTAAATAACTCTGTATTATTCTTTGATTAGTACAATCTGAATAGGACAGATGTAAATGTCATGGCCCAATACTCTATTACTATTAGTCTAATACCAATGTTGGGTCGACTCTAACGAGTTCTATGTTTCTTTAACGAGATTTCGGATTTGAATTTTCTGAATTCAAGAATAGACTGTAAAAGAGTTTTCTCTATTCTATTCCGAAACAACCGAGACTTAATATAACTATCAAATATTATATCATGGCACTTTGCAAAAAAAATTTGTTAATTCTTCTATAAAAGAGTTTTCTCAATTCTATTCCGAAACAACCGGGACTTAATATGACTACCAAATATTATATCATGGGACTTTGCAAAAAAAAAGTGTTAATTCTTGGACACCTCATTTCTCTTGATCTTTGATCAAGACTAACTGCTCACTCTTTTCTTCTCTGAAAATGAGCAACCAAGGAAAAATAAATGTTAATTATGGACAGCACATCAGGTATTGGTTTCAGAGATTATATATATAGAAGTAGTATTTAATTAAAACATGTTGGGAATTTATATAGTTAGTGATTAAGTGGTCTATCACATGATAGCTTCTTATAGGCTTTCAATTTTCTTTTCAATTGAATGTTCTACTTTTTTAATTGCCCTTTTAGCTTTCATTCCTTCCCAAATCCTAATGAAAGCAATCCTTCAATATTTTGATTATCAACCTTTACTTCAAATGGTCATGTCTCCACTTTTATGATAATTAATAATAATATTACAACTCTGCAAACTGCAATCAAGGCTGTAAAAACCAAAAACATCTGCAACTAAGGCATTATCTCAATGCTATATAACATGTTTCTATTCTTAAATTATATAGAAAATTATACATGTTGAACTGGTTTTCAACAATATATCAGAAAGCAGTAAAATAAAAGAAAAACAGAGTTTTCTCTCTCTTCTAAAGCTTTCTACTTTTCTTTTTTTTTTTTTTTCCTCTTCTGATTCAAATATAAAAAGATGTTCTTTGATGATCACAATATAATAAAATAATGAATACCAAATGCATCATATTGTAATCCCAACAGATGAGGGCATTACTAAACTAAAAAATTAAAATTCCCCAGCAAATGGGGGTTCTTTCCATTGTAAATTCATTTCTTTGGTAACCCAGTTTCTTCTTTCTTTTTCCTATATATCATCTCTTCTCTCTCTTCCTTTACTTCAAAAAGAAAAAAAATGTTATGAGTTTTTATGCTACTGTTTAAGCTCTACATACAGACTGTAAACTTCCCTTTTTGTTTTCCTTCTTATTGACTTCCCCTCCCTGGTAAGCAAGTCTGCAACCCTAGTTTATCATCTCCTCTGTTTCTCTCTGTATGTGAAGCTTTTCTTATATCTCTTAGCTATGTTTTGATGATTTCTGGTTACCCTTTTCTCTGTTTTCTTTTGTATGTTTGTTCATGAATGATTTTCATTTTCAATCAATCAACTCATGAAGTCATGTACTCATGTTATAGATCCTTTTTTCCTGCTCTGTTTGCCCTGTTTTACCCTGTTCAGTTCATATGAAATTTCTATGTTAAAAGGATTAAAACTTAGCATTCCAAAGTCTGCATGTTGATTTTGTTATCTTTTGAATGTTGATCAACTGATTATATCATGTTTCTCTTGCATAAACTAGACTATTGATCAGATTCTGAAATAATGGTTTTAGAGGGTCTTAAATTGTTTGTCCCTGTTGTTTGAGGGCCAGGATTAATGTGCCTAATCTGATTTGGTTTTGTAGGGAGTTTTTATGTAATCCTTACCAGCTTTCCTGTTTTCTCTTGTTCAACTTGGCTGAGGATTTTGGTGATGGTCATGGTGTTATGGATAGTTTCCATATGCTCCCAAGGCAAAAGATACAGACTTATAGAGCTGTTAGAGAAGAAGCAAATCCGAACCACCTGGGATTTTCTTCAAGCAGAAGCAACTTTACCGGTGATTCCTCAGGTTTAGAACCTCAGGATGCAGATTATACCTATTTCCCCCAGCTCAGTGATGAGCTAGAGAGTTTGATTTTGGCTCGATTTCCTAGATCCGAGTATTGGAAACTTTACTTACTAAACAAGCATTTCTTGCATCTTCTAAAGAGTGGTGAGTTATTTAAGATTAGGAGGGAAATTGGGTTTAAGGAATCATCTATATTCATGTCACCTACAGGGGGAAACTGCTGGTTAGCATTTGATAGGCTATTCAAGTCTTGCAGAAAGCTCCCACAGTTACCATCATCAGATTTTTGCTTCTTAAATGGAGATAAAGAATCACTTTGTGCCGGGAGCCATCTGATTGTGTCAGGCAAGGAGACTGAAGGCTTTGTTGTGTGGAGGTTTGAACTCGAAACGAGTAAATGGTTTAAAGGTCCATCCATGAGGAATCCTAGATGTTTATTCGCGTCTGCAACCTGTGGTACCTTTGCTTATGTAGCTGGTGGGATTGGGACAGAGGCAGTCTTGAATTCAGCTGAGAAATATAATCCGGAGACTAAATCATGGGAGCCGCTATCAAGCATGCATCAGAAGAGGAAACTTTGCTCAGGCTGCTTCATGGATAACAAGTTTTATGTAATTGGTGGAAGAGATGAGAATGACAAGGCACTTAGTTGTGGAGAGGCTTATGACAAAGATAAGAATACATGGGAATTGATTCCAGACATGTTGAAAGGCAATACAGTTGCAACTAGTCAATCTCCACCCCTTGTTGCTGTAGTGAACAATGATCTTTATTGTCTAGAAACATCATCAAATGAGCTGAGAGTTTACCTTAAGAAAAGCAATGAATGGAAGAAGTTGGGACTGGTACCGGTTAGAGCTGATCTTTCAAGAGGATGGGGTGTAGCATTCAAGTCTCTTGGCAATGAACTGCTAGTGATTGGATTCTCGTCTTCGATTTTAAATGGAGGCATGACTATCTACACTTGCAGTCCACAGCCTGACACAGAGGAACTGCAATGGAGATGCATTGAAGGTTGCAAAGACCGGCTTAATTTCTTTCTTCTCAACTGTTCTATTATGGTAGCTTGAATCTGTACTCATAATACCCTTTAACTCTATAATAACAGTTTACTTGACTTTCCTGAATAAAAGTTGGATTTGTTTAGGCAGGGACTTGGAATTGAAAGAAAGTTCCACACTTTGTTTCACAGTGGCGGCTCTTTCCTTTAGGGCTTGGAGGAAAATAGTCCCCAAAGCAAACAGAATTGTTAAACCAGATAAGAAATCTGTATTTATCTAAACAGATAGAACAAACTATCTCATATTTTCAACCATGTTTAAAGTTTAGCTCCACAAGAACATCAGTACTAACTAATAGATTACTAATAGCCAAATGATGCATAAGGCCATAATAATTGACCCATAAACAAGGAAATCGCGGTCATCACCTGTCTTTTTTACATTCTTGTAGATACCTTAATTTCTTCCAAAGCACAGCTGACTTGATTTTTAGTCGAAATCCAAGCGCTGCAGACTTGGATTTAGTGTCAGAAAAATGCTTCCTCGCTAAGTCCAACTGCTCATGAAGTGAAGCAGTGTCTTTGGATCCGTTAATCTCAGCGAAGCTGCCTTTAACATGTGAAGAAGCCCTTCTTAAGCCCTTAACAAAACTCTGCAGCAAAATATCGACAAAGAATTAGTAGTAATCAATCAGCTTTAGAGCTTATAAATACAACAGAAACGAAGTGGCCATTTGTGTCACTAATTTACCACTTCAAATCCTGTTCTGACCATTACTTTCGCCAATGGGCCAAAAACTTTGTAGATCATTTCTACATACAACTTTAGTTTCGCGTTCCAGAGTTCCTTCATCGCTAACTCGAGTTTGAACAAATCCATTGTCATTGATATCAAAAGACCCCACTCAATATCTGATTGAATCACAGCTTTAACAATTAACAATTTCATCCATGGGGGAACTTTGCGGCTTATTCTTGCCATCTCCCTTACATCTGCCTTTACGAATTCTAGCATCTCGTCCAAAAGTTTGTCCATATCAGCCTGTAATATGTCAGCAGCATCACTCATAGAATCTGAATCAGAAAATGCAGTTCATTTAGTAGCCCTTCTGGATTAAAATAAAATCAATTTTAGGCATTTTATTATGAGATTACGAGTTAAAATTGGTACACCCTCACACTTGTTTTTGCATTTTTCAACCACATTCAAAGTTTAGATCCACAAGAACATCAGTACAAACTAATTCCCATGGATTATAATGGCCAAGTAATTATGCAGAAGACCACAACGGCTATGGTTAACCCGTAAGAGAGGAAATCAAGGTCATCATCAGTACCTGTCTTTTTAAATTTTCCTAGTAACTCCAATTTATTTCGAAGCTTGTCTGACTTAATTTGTAGTCGAATTCCAAGCACTTTAGACTTGGATTTAGTGTCAAAGAGATGTTCCCTTGCTAACTCCAACTCCTTATGAAGTGAAACAATGTCTTTGGATTTGTCAATCTCAGGAAAGCTGCCTTCAACATTTGTAGAATCCCTTGTTAAGCTCATAACAAAACTCTGCAACACAATGGACAAAGAAAAGAATTAGTAGTAATTTCACTTTTAGAGCCTTCCAAATACAACAGAAATGAAATGGTATTTTATTTGTGTCACTGATTATAATTATACCAGTATGTAAAGTTTCTTAAAGTTTTCCACTTCAAATCCTGTTGTGGCCATTACATTCTCCAGTGTGCCATAAACTTTGTAGATCATATCTACAATCAACTTCACTTTTGCTTTCTCGAGCTCTTGAATCTCTGATGCGAGTTTATCCATATCCCTTAATCTTTCAAGACCAAGCAAAATATCTGAATCAATCACAGCTTTAACAATTTCAGCAACAGTGGGAATATTGCGCTTTATTCTTGTCAACTGCAGGTCTTCTTCCACGACAAATTCTAGCATCTCGTCCACAAGTTTGTCCATATCAACCTTTAATGATATTTCAGCATCACTCAAAGGATCTGAATCAGAAAATGCACTTCATTTAGTAAACTCGACTCCATTATAATAAAATCAATTGATTCCAAGTTAAAATTTGTAAATTACTCACTGGGTTTTGCAATTTGCTTTCCTAAAGGATCAGGGGAGGCAGATGAGCAAGTTCCAAATCGTTGGAACCCAATGAAATATGTGCTTGAGTGACGAAACAGAGACGCATCATTTATAGCAAACTGAAACCATCAAAGTTTCTATCAAATTTAAGGGTCTCAAATCTCAGCTAAAGATCCTAGCAATTAACTTGTTTACACATATATCAAATTAATAAGGAAAAAATGGGTTTTCAGATCATAAATCATTAACATAACAACTGCTTTAAAGGTCAATTAATTGTTGCCATTGCCTATTTCTGTAACATTTCCACCAATAAAAATTGCTTCTTTGATTTTTACAAGTAATTTTCACACTCTAAACATACAAATAACAATTGCCAAAAAAAAAAGCTACTAACAAATTTAATGATCTTTGTAACATACATACTTGGATGACAGTTTAAACCCTAACTTTCAATAAAGGAAGCTCATTTAAACAAAATTAACCCTTCAATTTTAGCACAACATTTTTTTCATGATTACCTTAATGCGAGAACTGTGAACAAAAGAGTCATGAAACTGGGTGGAAAAGCTTGGCGTTTGAAACTCCTTTGGAGCTGAGAGAAGTAAGGAACGTGCAGCACCCAAGACCCTAGAGCCGCGTGACAAAGTCCTCAACAGTACCATTTCTGAAGAGGGAGGAAAATGGTGATGAAAGGAAGGGAGATGAAAGAGCTTTTAAGTAGGTGAAAATTGGAAATAAGAAGAAAATCAGGAGCGAAAGCTAAAACGAATGCTTCCATAAAAAATTCATAGTTGCCAAAACAATCCTTTATAAAGATGGGTTAAAACGACGGCATTTGGGAAGTGGAATCTGAATTTGGTCAATTTTTGAGGGTATTATTGTCTTGTCTGGTTATTGACCGTTGGTTCTTTGATCTTAGAAGCAACTGCTGTTATTTCTTATGGAACGGAAACTGGGAAAATATTTTTCATGGGTTAGATAGAGGCCCATCAAGCAGACTCTTTCATCTAATCAGAATCAAATTAGAGAACTGAAACCAAATAATAATAACTCAGCATTAATTAATCTAAATAAACAGGAAGAACAAACCAGAATTACAAAACAGAATACCTAAATGCAACCATTTTTAATTTCATTTTTTCAACCACGTTCAAAGTTTAGATCCACACAAGAACATCATAGTAGTACAAGCTAATTCCCATGGAATAATATCCAAATGATGCATAAGGCCACAATAATTGACCCATAAACAAGGACATCACGGTCATGACCTGTCTTTTTAAATTCTTGTAGTAACTTAAGGTTCTTTCGCAGCTCATCTATCTTGTTACGTATTCGTAATCGAAGCTCTGCAGACTTTGGTTTAGTGTGAGAAAGATGTTTCCTTGCTAACTCCAACTGCTCATAAAGCGAAGCAGTGTCTTTGGGTTCACCAATCTCAGCAAGTTTGTCCACATCAACCTTTAATGATATTTCAGCATCACTCAAAGGATCTGAATCAGAAAATGCCCTTCATTTAGTAAACTCGACTCCCTTCAAATAAAATCAATTGATTCCAGGTTAAAATTTGTAATTTACTCACTGGGTTTTGCAATTTGCTTGCCTAAGGCAGATGAGCAAGTCTCAAATCGTTGGAACCCAATGAAGTGTAGGCTTGAGTGACTAAGCAGATCAGTTGAATCATTTGTAACAAACTGCAACCATCAAAGTTTCTATCAAATTGAAGGGTATCAGCTAAAGATCCTAGCAACTTGTTTACATATCAAATGGATGAGGAAAAAATGGGTTTTCACTTCTCTGATCATAAATCATATTAACATAAGAACCGCTTTAAAAATCAACTAATTGTTGCCATTGCTACTTCTGTAACATTTCCCACCAATAATAATGGCTTCTTTGATTTTGACAAGTAATTTTCACAATCTAAACATACAAATATTAATTGCCAAAAAAAGCTACTAACAAATTTAAAGATCTCTGTAACAAACATACTTGGATGAAAGTTTAAACCCTAAATATCAATAAATAAAGCATGCTCATTTAAACAAAACCCTTGAAATTTTAGCACAACATTTTTTCAGGATTACCTTAATGGGAGAATTGTGAACAAAAGAGTGAAGCTCTTTTGGAGCTGAGAGAAGCAAGGAACGTGCACCACTCAAGGCCCTGGAGCCGCGTGACAAAGCCCTCAACAGTACCATTTCTGAAGAGGGAGGAAAATGGTGATGAAAGCAGGAAGGGAGATGAAAAGAGCTTTTATTCAACTTGGTCAAAATGGGAAATAAGAAGAAAATCAGGAGGGAAAGCTAGAAGGAATCCTTCCATAAAAATAATTCATTAGTTGCCGAAACTATCCTCTATAAATATCGTATAAAACGATGACGTTTGGAAAGTGGAATGGTGAATTTAGACAATTTGCGAGGGTATTATTGTCTTGTCCGGTTATTGACCGTTGGTTCTGTGATCTTAGAAGCAACTGCAATTATTACATCTTAAGGAAACTAGCTAGGAAAAGATTTTTCATGGGTTAGAACTTAGCAGATTTCATCCGACTCTTTAATCTAATCAGAATCGGATTAGTGAAATGAAACCAGATAATAATAATAACTCTGCATTAATCTAAACTGGAAGGACAAACCAGAACCACAAAATGTCAAAACAGAACCCATAAATTCAACCATTTTTCATTACATTTTTTCAACCATGTTCAAAGTTTAGATCCACAAGAACATCATAGTAGCATAATATCCAAATAATATCCAAATGCTGGATAAGGCCACAAGAATTGACACATAAACAAGTAAATCAAGGTCATCATCTGTCTTTTTAACTTCTCGTAGTAACTTCAGATTCTTTCTAACCTCATCTAACTTGTTACGTATTCGTAATTGAAGCTCTGCAGACTTGGATTTAGTGTGGGAAAGATGTTCCCCTGCTAACTCCAACTGCTCATGAAGCGAAGCATTGTCTTTGGATTCATCAATCTCACCAAAGTTGCGTTTAACATGTTTAGAAGCCCCTACTAATACATCTATAACATATTTCTGCAGCACATATAGACAAGAATTAGTAGTTATTTTTCAGTTTTAGAGCTTCCAAATACAACAGAAATGAAGTGGGATAATTTGTTATACCTGTATGGGAAATTTCTCAAAGTTAATTTCCACTTCAATTTGTGTTCTGGCCATTATTACATTCTCCAATGTGCCTATTGTGCCATAAACTTTGCCGATCATTTCTAATATCAACTTTTCTTTTGCTTTCTCGAGTTCGTTCATCTCTGACAGGAGTTTGTGCATATCCCTTGATATCTTATTCTTAAGACCAAGCTCACAATCTGAATTAATATTCATAGCTTTAACAATTTCAGCCAACGTGGGAACTTCGCGGTCTATTCTTGCAGTCTCCTCCATTTCTTCCTTTATGAATACTATCATCTCCTTCATAAGTTTGGCAATATCAGCCTTTAATATATCAGCATCACTCACATAATCTGGCATCATAAAATGCACTAATTCATTTAGTAGATATAATATCAATTTTAGACATTTTATAATTCTGAGATTCTAAGTTAAAATTGGTAAAGTACTCACTTAGTTTTGCACTTTCCTTGCCTAAAGGATCAGGGGAGGCAGATGAGCTAGTCCCAAATCGTTGGAACCCAATGAAATATAGGCTCGAGTGACGAAACAGAGACGCATCATTCTGAAACCAACCATGAAATTTTCTATCAAATTGAGGGGTCTCAGCTAAAGATCCTAGTAGCTACTTGTTTACATATCAAATGAACATGAAAAATGGCTTTTTTTTTTTTTTTTTTTTCAGAATATAAATCATTAACGTAATTAGGACTGCCTTAAGAATCAGTAAAATTGTTGCCATTGCTGATTCCTTAACATTTCCACCAATAAAAATTGCATCTTTAACAATTTTCACAATCCAAATGTAAAAATAATAGCAAGAAGCAGCAAAACCAGTCAAAAAAAAAACCCAACTTTCAATAAAGCTACCATAACAAATTTAAATATCTTAGAAACAAACCTAGATACTAGGATAAAAGCTTAAACCCTAACATTCAATAAAGCAAGCTCATTTAAACAAAACCCTTAAATTTTATCACAACATTTTTCCATGATTACCTTAAAGGGAGAATTGTGAACAAAACAGTGAGACTGGGAGGAAAAGCTTGACGTTTGAAGATTCTTTGGAGCTGAGAGAGGCAAGAGTACCCTGGATCCGCGTGACAAAGCCCTCAACAGTACCATTTCTGGAGAGGGAGGAAATCTAACGAAATGAAGGATTTTTCTTTTCTTTTGGAAGATGAAGGAGCTTTTAAGCAGGTGAAAAATGGAAATAACATGAAAAGTAGGAGGGAAAGCTAGAAAGAATATATATAGTTCCATAACAAGAATCAGAGAAGAAAGTTTATTTGTTAGTTGACGAAACTAACCTCCGAATAGGATTTACGGTTGGGAAATGGAATGGTGAATTTGGAGAATGTATGAGGGTATAATTGCCTTTTCCAGTTATTCAACGTTGTCTCTTTGATTTTAGAAGCAGCTGCTATATTTCTTGTGAAAACTTAATAAATTAATTAATGAGCTGGCCCAAAAAAATTATGGACTAGATTATGAGAAAAGAGTTTTCATGGGCTAGGTAAGCCCACCCATAAGATTGTAGCAGATTCTCTGACTCCTTTATCCAATCAGAATTTAAGGAAATAAACAGCAACAATAAACAGATAATAGCATGTTGATGCCAAGAAAAAAAAAATACAGATAATAGCATGTAGCAAAATAAACAGATAATAGTAATACTACATTAATAAGTTAGGCAAATTATACAATACACCGTTAGTGGAGTTTAGCAGACTACACAATTGGGTCCTGAAGGGTGACATGTGTCCCCTATGGACTGGATTTAAATATTTAAAACTTAATTAATTAAAAAAATGGACATATGTCAACTCCACGACCCACTTGTGGAGTCCAAAATTTACAAGGCTGGTGTATCATATAATCACCCAATAAGTAATAACTCTGTAATATCTAAACAGCAAAAGGTAGATAGAAGAAAGCAGATTTAAGGAACAGAACCAATAAATTAAACAATGTTTACATTTGATCCCTTGTTCCTTTTAGTACTAAAATTTAACCATGTTTAGAGTTTAGGCTTACAAGAACAAACTAATACCTACATATGAGGCCACAATAAATGACCCATAAACAAGGATTTCACGGTCATCAGCTGTCATTTTAGATTCTTGAAGTAACTTAAATTTCTTTCCAACCTCATCAAACTTGAATCGTATTCGTAAATTAAGCTCTTCGGACTTTAATATAATCTGAGTAACATGTTTCCTTGCTAACTCCAACTGCTCATGAAGTGAAGCATTGTCTTTGGATTCATCAATCTGCAGCACAAACAACAATGATTTAGTAGTAAAAAGTTTTATTGCTTCCAAATACAACAGAAATGAAGTGGTCATTTGTGTCACTAATTATACCTTTATGCCATGTAATTTCTTAAAGTTGTGCACTTCAATTCCTGTTCTGGTCATTACATTCTCCAATTTGGCATAAACTTTGTCGTGCATTTCTATACAGTCAATTGTTTTTTTGCTGTCATGAGTTCTGCTATCTCTGATTCGAGTTTGCACATATCTGATTCTTTTTCTTGATCATCAGCAACTTTAATTAGCTCTAACAATTTTAGCCAACGTGGGAACTTTGAAATCTATTCTTACAGTTCTCCTTTTGTTCTTCTGCCTCTAAGAATTCTATCAGCTCCTTCACAGGGTTGGCCATATCAGCCTTTAAGATGTCAGCATCACTTATAGAATCTGAATCAGAAAATGCAGTTTATATATTTAGTAGCTCCATCTTCTCCATTAAAACAAAATCAGTTTTAGGCATTTTATTCAGTTAAAATTGGTACACTCACTTCGTTTTGTTAAGGATCAGGGGAGACAGATGAGGAAGTAATGGAAAGCAGTGAAATATAGGCTAATTAAATGACGAAGCAGAGACGCATAATTTGTAACACACTGCATTGAGAAAGTGCAGTCAACCTCAAATTAAGAAAGAAAATGCACTTCCATAGAAGGAAAGGAAGTTTCTTCTTTAGTTGACGAAACTATCCTCTGAATAGGATTTACGTTTGGGAAGTGGAATGGTGAATTTGGACAATTTCCGAGGGTATTATTGTCTTGTCCGGTTATTGACCGTTGGTCTTAGCAGTTGATCTTAGAAGCACCTGCTATTATTTCTTAATTTATCTTATGGAAACTAGGAAAATATTTTTCATCTGACTCTTTCATCTAATCAGAATCAAATTAGAGAACTGAAACCAGATAACTCTGCATTATTAATCTAAAGTTCTAAACATGAACAACATATCCCGTGAAGTGGCGGAGCGTTGGCATGGGTAAGGTGGGCAGGTGAGGCGTTTTGCGCATCGGACCATCCGGCCGAACCGCCCGGTATTTAGCCGTGTCGGCCGCAAAGAATCGGCTTCAAAGTTGGCGATTCCTTGATACGCTGGAACGGATTGGGCTCACGGGGCAACGGGTGAAGGAGTCGTCATGCAAGAGCTTGCCTTTCGCACCCTGCTGTATCGCTACTTCTTCTTCGGCTGGCTGTTCAAGGATGCCAGCCACGGCAACCTGTTCGAGCGTTCGGCAGCGTGGCGTTTCAACAAGGCACATGCGCACTGGCTGCTGGCCTATATGCGCCGCTGGCTCTGGTGTGGAC
>AWWV01009611.1:0-17488 GCA_001974805.1 Corchorus capsularis | reverse complement strand
AATTGTTTTTTGCTGTCATGAGTTCTGCTATCTCTGATTCGAGTTTGCACATATCTGATTCTTTTTCTTGATCATCAGCAACTTTAATTAGCTCTAACAATTTTAGCCAACGTGGGAACTTTGAAATCTATTCTTACAGTTCTCCTTTTGTTCTTCTGCCTCTAAGAATTCTATCAGCTCCTTCACAGGGTTGGCCATATCAGCCTTTAAGATGTCAGCATCACTTATAGAATCTGAATCAGAAAATGCAGTTTATATATTTAGTAGCTCCATCTTCTCCATTAAAACAAAATCAGTTTTAGGCATTTTATTCAGTTAAAATTGGTACACTCACTTCGTTTTGTTAAGGATCAGGGGAGACAGATGAGGAAGTAATGGAAAGCAGTGAAATATAGGCTAATTAAATGACGAAGCAGAGACGCATAATTTGTAACACACTGCATTGAGAAAGTGCAGTCAACCTCAAATTAAGAAAGAAAATGCACTTCCATAGAAGGAAAGGAAGTTTCTTCTTTAGTTGACGAAACTATCCTCTGAATAGGATTTACGTTTGGGAAGTGGAATGGTGAATTTGGACAATTTCCGAGGGTATTATTGTCTTGTCCGGTTATTGACCGTTGGTCTTAGCAGTTGATCTTAGAAGCACCTGCTATTATTTCTTAATTTATCTTATGGAAACTAGGAAAATATTTTTCATCTGACTCTTTCATCTAATCAGAATCAAATTAGAGAACTGAAACCAGATAACTCTGCATTATTAATCTAAAGTTCTAAACATGAACAACATATCAGAATTATAAAACATAACCGATAAATCCAACCATTTTCATTTTATTTCATTTTCTCAACCAAGTTCAAAGTTAATTAAGATCCACAAGAACATCAGTACAAGCTAATTCCCATGGAATAATATCCAAATGATGCATAAGGCCACAATAATTGACCCATAAACAAGGACATCACGGACACGTTCATCACCTGTCTTTTTAAATTCTTGTAGTAATTTCAGGTTCTTTCGAAGCGCATCTACCTTTTTACGTATTCGTGATCGAAGCTCTGCAGACTTGGATTTAGTGTGAGAAAGCTGTTTCCTTGCTAACTCCAACTGCTCATGAAGCGAAGCAGGGTCTTTGGATTCACCAATCTCAGCAAAGTTGCCCTTAACATGTTTAGAAGCCCCTACTAATTTATCTATAACATATTTCTGCAGCACACATAGACAAGAATTAGTAGTAATTTTTAGTTTTAGAGCTACCAAAATCCAAATACAACAGAAATGAAGTAGGATCATTTATGTCACCAATTATACCTGTATGGGAAGTTTCTTATTAAAGTTAATTTCCAGTTCAATTCCTGTTGTGGCCATTACATTCTCCAATGTGCCATAAACTTTGCCAATGATTTCTTCAATTAACTTTCCTTTTGCTTTCTCGAGTTCCTTCTTCTCTGACAGCAGTTTGTACATATCCATTGATATCTTCATCTTACCACCAAAATCTGAATTAATCATAGCTTTAACAATTATAACCAACTTGGGAACTCCGCGATCTATTATTGCAGTCACCTCCACTTCTTCCTTTATGAATTTTATCATCTCCTCCATAAGTTTGGCAATATCAGCCTTTAATATTTCAGCATCACTCACATAATCTGGCATTAGAAAATGCACTTCATTTAGTAGCTCTGCTCCATTAAAATTATTAACATAAAATCAATTTTAGACATTTTATAATTCTGAGATTCCAAGTCAAAATTGGTATAGTACTCACTTGGTTTTGCATTTTCCTTGCCTAAAGGATCAGGGGAGGCAGATGAGCAAGTCCCAAATCGCTGGAACGGAATGAAATTTTCAACAAGAGACGCATCATTTGCAACAAACTGCATACAGAAAGTGCATTCTTAAACCAACAATGAAATTTTCTATCAAATTGAAGGGTCTCAGCTAAAGATCCTAGCTACTTGTTTACATATCAGATGAACATGAAAATGAGTTTTCAGATTATAAATCATTAAATCACGTAAGGACTAAGAATCAGTAAAATTGTTGACATTGCTATTTCTGTAACATTTCCACCAAGAAAAAATGCATCTTTAATTTTGATTTAAGTAATTTTCACAATGTAAACCTACAAATAATAGCATGAAGCAGCGAAACCACCTGGATAAAAGTGCATTTGACAACAATTGCCAAAGAAAGCTACCATAACAAATATATAAAGATCTTAGAAACAGATCACCAACCTGGATAAAAGTTTAAACCCTAACTTTTCAATTAAACAATTGAGCTAATTTAACAAAAACCCTTAAATTTTAGCACAAGATTGTTCATGAATTGATTACCTTAATGGGAGAATTGTGAGCAAAAGAGTGAAACTGAGAGGAACGTGCACCACCCCAGACCCTGGAGCCGCGTGACAAAGCACTCAACAGTACCATTTCTGAAGAGGGAGGAAAACGGTGATGAAATGAAAGGATGGGAGATGAAACTTGAAAGAGCTTTTAAGTTGTGACTTGTGAAAATTAGAAATAACAAGAAATTTAGGAGGGAAAGCTAAAAAGAATACTTCCATATATAGATAACGAAAGGACGAAACTATCCTCTTTAAATATGAAGTTTGGGAAGTGGAACGGTGAATTTGGACAATTTCCGAGGGTATTATTGTCATGTCTGGTTATTGACCGTTGGTTCTTTGTCGATCGTAGATGCAACTGCTATTAATACTTTCTTATGGAAACTTAATAAATTAGATTAGAGTAAAGTAATGGACTGGTCCAAAAAGAAGTTAATGGACAAGAAAATATGCTTCATGGGTTAGATAGGCTCACCCATCTAGCAGATTTCTTCCGACTCTTTCTTTAATCTAATCAGAATCAGATTATTAGTGAAATTTTGTTTGCTGCTCATGAATATGATATTGAAATGTGCTACACAATAGGAGGTAGTCCTCTGCTTTCCCATAATCCCACCCTGCCCATCCCAGGATTTGAATTCGGGACCTTCCGAAATGAAACCTCATAATAAACTCTGCATTAATCCAAATTAGGAGAAACCAGAACCGACGAGAACCGATAAATTTAACCATTTTCATTTCATTTTCTCAACCACCTTCAAAGTTACTTTTAGATCCACAAGAACATCATAGTAGTAGTACAAACTAATTCCCATCCCCATAGATTAATATCCAAATGATGCATAAGGCCACAATAATTGACCCATAAACAAGGACATCACGGTCATGACCTGTCTTTTTAAATTCTTGTAGTAACTTAAGGTTCTTTCGCAGCTCATCTATCTTGTTATGTATTCGAAATCGAAGCTCTGCAGACTTGGATTTAGTCCATAAACTTTGCCCATCATTTCTAACATCAACCTTCTTTTTGCTTTCTCGAGTTCGTTCATCTCTGACATGTGTTTGTACATATCCGTTAATATCTTTATCTCACGATCAAGCTCAAAATCTGAATTAATCATAGGTTTAACAATTCCAGCCAACGTGGGAACTTCGCGATCTATTCTTTCCATCTCCTCCATTTCTTCCTTTATGAATTTTATCATCTCCTGCTTAAGTTTGGCAGTATCTGCCTTTAATATTTCAGCATCACTCACAGAATCTGAATCAGAAAATGCCCTTCATTTAGTAACTCGACTCTCCATTCTAATAAAATCAATTAATTAAATTCCAAGTTAAAATTGGTAAAGTACTCACTTGGTTTTGCAATTTTCTTGCCTAAAGGATGAGGGGACGAAGATGAGCTAGTCCCAAATTGTTGGGACGGAATGAAATATAGGCTTGAGTGACGAAACAGAGATGCATCATTTGCAACAAACTGCATACAGAAAGTGCATTCTTAAACCAACCATGAAATTATCTATCAAATTGAAGGGTCTCAGCTAAAGATCCTAGTAGCTACTTGTTTACATAACAAATGAACATGAAAGATGGGGTTTTTTTCCCCCGATTATAAATCATTAAGTAAGGAATGTTTTAAGAATCAGTAAAATTGTTGCCATTGCAATTCCTGTAACATTTCCACCAACAAAAATTGCATCTTTAATCTTCGATATAAGTAATTTTCACAATGTAAACATACGAATAATAGCATGAAGCAGCAAAACCAATATTCAACAATAATTGCCAAGAAAGCTACTAAAATAAGATCTTAGAATTTAGAAACAAACCCACCTAGATTCAAGTTTAAACACTAACTTTTCAACTAAACATTGAGCTAATTTAACAAAAACCCTTAAATTCTAGCACAACATTTTTCATGATTACCTTACAGGGAGAACTGTGAACCAAAGAGTGAAACAGAGAGGAAAAGCATGGCGTTTGAAGATTCTTTGGAGTTGAGAGTAGCAAGGAACGTGCACCACCCAAGACCCTGGAGCCGCGTGACAAAGCCCTCAACAGTACCATTTCTGAAGTTGGTGATGAAAGGAAGGGAGATGAAAGAGCTTTTTTAAGTTGGTGAAAACTGGAAACGAAAAGAAAATTAGGAGGGAAAGCTAAAAAGAAAACTTCCATAGAGAGAAAGAAAGTTTCTTCTTTAGTTGACGAAACTATCCTCTGAATAGGATTTACGTTTGTGAAGCTGAGTGGTGAATTTGGAGAATTCCGAGGGTAGTAATTGTCTTGTTATGTTATTGAACGTTGGAAACTTAATAAATTAATGGGCTTGCCCAAAAGCCTTTGCTTTGGACAAAAAATAGGGCTAGCCCAAAACAATTTTCGACTAGATTATCAGAAAAGAGTTTTCATGGGCTGGGAAAGCCCACCCATAAGATTGTACTAGCAGATTCTCTAATCCAATCAGAATTTAAGGAACAAAACAACAATAATTTAATTTTAAACAGATAATACTAGGGCAAATTATTAATACACCGTCAGTGGAGTTTAGCAGACAACACAAGCGAGTCCTGAAGGGTGACATGTGTCCCCTATGAACTAAATTGAAATATTAAAAACTTAATTAATTAAAAAAATGGACATGTATCAACTCCACAACCCGCTTGTGGAGTTCAAAATTTACACCGTCGGTGTATCATATAATCACCCTAATACTAATATGAGTATAAACAGCAAAAGGTAGATAGAACAATTAAACCACATTAATGTTTAAGGAACAGAACCAATAATGTTTTCATATGTTCCCTTGTTCCTTTTAGTACTAAAATCCAACCCTGTTTATAGTTTAGGCCTACAAGAACAACATAGTACAAACTAATTCCCTTTGATAAATAGCCAAATCCATGAAGCCAAAGCAATTGACCCATAAAAAAGGATTACACGGTCATCAGCAGTCTTTTTAGATTCCTGTACTAACTTAAATTTCTTTCCAAGCTCATCAAACTTAAATCGGATTCGTAATCCAAACTCTTCAGACTTTAATATAACCTGACAAAGATTTTTCCTTGCTAATTCCAACTCCTCATGAAATGAAGCAATGTCTTTGGGTTCATCAATCTCAGCGAACTTGCCTTTAACAGGACTCTGCAGCACAATAACAAAGACTTAATTAGTAGTAATCATTTCCAAATTCCACAGAAATGAAATGATCATTTGGTTGTGTCACTAATATATATACCTTTTTGCCAAGTTTGTTCAAGTTGTCCACTTTAATTCCTGTTCTTCCCATTACTTTCTCCAATATGCCATAAACTTTGTCGTTAATTTCTAAAATCAACTGATTTTTTGCTATCGAGAGTTCTACTATCTCTGATTCCAGATTGTACATTTCACGATACTCAAAATCTGATGATTTTTTCACAACTTGAAGAATTTCAGCCAATGGGGGAATATCCCGCCTTAATTCTGCATGGAACCTTCTATCTGCGTTTATGAATTCTATTATCTCCTCCACAAGTCTTTCCATATCAGCCTTTAATTTGTCAGCATCACTCACAGAACCTGAATCAGAAAATGCAGAATTGATCATTTAGTAACTCTTCTACTGATTAAAATCAATTATGGGGGTTTTAATTATTTTGAGATTCCAAGTTTAAATTAACCTGACTGTTTTGCTTGATCATTACCAACTTTAGCTTCTCCAAGATTGGTACACCCACTCTGCTTTGCATTTTTGATGCCTCTTGAATCAGGGGAGGTCCCAAATCGTTGGAACCCATTGAAATATAGGCTTGAATGATGAAGCTGAGACACATCATTAATTTGTAACATATAACTTAAATTTCTTAAGAAAATGGAATTTACAATGAAAAGTTTTTGTCAAATTGAAGGTCTCAGCTGAAGATCCTAGCTACTTGATCACACAAAAGAAAGACCCATATATCAAATGAAAATTGGGTTTTTAGATCATTAATCATTAACTTAAAACTTCTTTAAAAATCAGTTAAGAAATTGTTTTTACCATGTCCTTAACATTTCCACCAACATAAATTGCATTTTTAACCTTGATATAACTAATTTTCACAATCTAAACATACAAATTATAGCAGGAAGCATGAACCCCAGTCAAAAGCAACTTCCCAAAAAAAAAAAAAATAGCTACTATAACAATTTAAAGATCTTAGAAAAAAGAAAAAAAAAACCCTCTAGGATAAAAATTTAAACCCGAGCTTTCAATAAAGCATGCTCATTCAAAAAAAACCCTTGAATTTTAGCACAACTTTTTTTCATGATTACCTTAATGGGAGAATTGTGAACAAAAGAGTGAAATTGGGAGGAAAGGGTTGGCGTTTGAAGCTTCTTTGGAGCTGACAGAAGCAATGAACGTGCACCAGCCAAGACCCAAGAGCCTCGTGACAAAGCCCTCAACAGTACCATTTCTGAAGAATGGAGGAAATCTGACGAAGTGAAAGGGGGATGAAGAAAGAGCTTATAAGCAGGTGAAAATGGGAAATAACAAGAAAATTAGGAGGGAAACCTAAAGGAAAACTTCCATAGAAGGAAAGAAAGTTTCTTCTTTAGTTGACGAAACTATCCTCTGAATAGGATTTACGTTTGGGAAGTGGAATGGTGAATTTGGACAATTTCTGAGGGTATTATTGTCTTGGACGGTTATTGACCGTTGGTTTGTTGATCTTATTAGAAGCTTAATAAATTAGACTAATGGGCTTGGAGCCAAAAAATGAACTTACTTAATTAGCTGCCCAAAAATTATCAAGAAAAGAGTTCTCTTGGGCTAAATAAGCCCATAAGATTTCGGCCGAAAAAAAGAAAAAGAAGAGAAGCCCATAAGATTTCTGTCTTAGTCTTTTAATAACTAACCAGATAATAATAAGTCAGCATTAATCTAAGAAAATTATACAATACACTGGTAAGTGGATTTTAGCACACTACATATGCGGGGTTAAGGATTGACATATGTGTTTTAGGGAATAGCTTTGTATTTAAAATTAATTCAGAAAATATACATTAGTCAAGTACTCAACCTGTTTATAGAGTCCAAAAGAGAAAAAAAAATGTTTATAGAGTCCAAAATTTAAATTGTTAATGTATAATTACCTTTAATATAGATAGATAGATGTAATTAGTGTAGGGTAGGAAAGAAGTTTAGAATGTTTGAGTATTTTTTTTTGGGTATAAAAGTTGAGGGTTATTGAGCCAGCCAACACTTTCTATAAAAACATGGGTGTGTTAAAATATTTTCACACTTTTAAGGAACTAAACAGCAATAAACTAAACAGCAAAAGGTAGATAGAACAAACCAGATTTAAGGAACACAAGCAATAAATTAAACAATGTTTTCATTTGATCCCTTGTTCCTTTTAGTACTAAAATTCAACCATGTTTAGGGTTTAGACCTACAAGAACAACATAGTACAAACTAATTCGTATTGATTAATAGCCAAATGCAATAGGCCACAGTAATTGACCCATAAACAAGGATTTCACGGTTAAAAACAAGGAAACCATGGTCATCAGCTGCCTTTTTACATTCCTGTAGTAACTTAACTTTCTTTCCAAGCTCATCAAACTCAAATCGGATTCGTAATCGGAGCTCTTCAGACTTTAATATAATCTGAGAAAGATTTTTCCTTGCTAACTCCAACTCCTCATGAAGTGAAGCATTGTCTTCGGATTCATCAATCTCATGAATCAAGCTGCCTTTAACAGGACTCTGCAGCAAAAATAACAAATATTTAGTACTAGTAATTTCAGTTTTATAGCTTCCAAATTCAACAGAAATGAAATGGTCATTTGTGCCACTAATTATACCTTTAAGCCAAGTTTCTTAAAGTTGTCCACTTCAATTCCTGTTCTGGCCATTACTTTCTCCAATGTGCCATAGACTTTGTTGTGCATTTCTTCAGTCAGCTTATATTTTGCTTTCATGAGTTGTTCTACCTCTGTTTCGAGTTTGTCCATATCCCTTAATATCTCATCACGACGCTCAGAATTTTCTGAATTAGTCATAGCTTCATCAATTTCATCCAATGGGGGAACATCGCGCCTTAATTCTGCAAGGAACCCTTTTTCTGCGTTTTTAAATTCTATTATCTCCTCCACAAGTCTTTCCATATCAGCCTTTAATATGTCAGCATCACTCACAGAACCTGAATGAGAGAAAATGCAGAATTCATTTAGTTACTCTTCTACTAATTAAAATCAATTATGGGGATTTTATTTTGAGATTCCAAGTTTAAATTAACCTGATTGTTTTGCTTGATCATTAGCAACTTTAGCCTCTCCAAGATTGGAACACCCACTTTGCTTTGCATTTTTAATGCCTAATGAATCAGGGGAGGTCCCAAAATATCGTTGGAACCCATTGAAATATAGGCTTGAATGATGAAGCTGAGACATATCATTTGTAACATGTAACTTAAATTTCTTCAGAAAATGGAATACAATGAAAAGTTTTTGTCAAATTGAAGGGTCTCAGCTGAAGATCCCACAAGAAGACCCATATCAAATGAAAAAATGGGTTTTCAGATCATTAATCATTAACTTAATAAATTGCTTTAAAAATCAGTTAAAAAATTGTTTTTACCATGTCCTTAACATTTCCACCAATAAAAATTGCATTTAACCTTCATATAAGTAATTTTCACATTCTAATTAAACATACAAATTATAGCAAGAAGCATGAACCCCAGTCAAAAAGCAACATTAGCTACTATGACAATTTAAAGATCTTAGAAAAAAAGGGAAAAAAAAAAACCCTCTATGATAAAATTTTAATTTTAAACCCGAACTTTAAGGCTGCTCATTTAAACAAAATCCATAAATTCTAGCACAACATTTCTCATGATTAAGTACCTTATTGGGAGAACTATAAACGAAAGAGTGAAACTGAGAGGAAAGGGTACTTGGCGTTTGAAGCTTCTTTGGAGCTGAGAGAAGCAAGGATCTTGCAGCCAAGACCCTGGAGCCGCGTGACAAAGCCCTCAACAGTACCATTTCTGAAGAATGGAGGAAATCTGACGAAAAGAAGGGAGATGAAGAAAGAGCTTATAAGCAGGTGAAAAGGGAAATAACAAAAAATTAGGAGGGAAACCTAAAGGAAAACTTCCATAAAGGGAAAGAAAGTTTCTTCTTTAGTTGACGAAACTATCCTCTGAATAGGATTTACGTCTGGGAAGTGGAATGGTGAATTTGGACAATTTATTAGGGTATTATTGTCCTGTATGGTTATTGACCGTTGGATTCGTTTTAACGGAGTATAAGATGGGAGTATTGTTTCACTTTTTATGATTTTGTTAATTAATGGTGAATTTGGACAAATTACGAAGGTATTATTGACAGTTGGGTCATTGATTTTGCATCTTAGAAGCAAGTATCTAGACTAATTATAAAGCCAAAACTTGATTTTGTCTCATGAGAGTTTTTAAAAATTCAAAATAAATTTAAAACTACCCATTTTAAATAAAAACTATTGAAAAAAAACTATCTAGAAAAAAAACTGTCATAAACCAGTCATCTATACTAATTATAATGTGAAGTACTGACTTTGTGTCACGAGTTGACTCAGTGACAAACTCAATTTTAAAAAAAAATTAAACAAAATAAAAACTACCCATCTTAAATAAACTACCCATTACAGGATAAATATAATATTTAAATTTGAATCAAGCCGTTTACCACTTGATTTTTTATGCCCAATTTGATGTTCATGCAATTTAAATATTCTCTGAATCATTAACAGCTCAAAACATACTTTTTAGATCTTTCTCATTCTTGGCAAGCAATGTCTTACCATTTGATTTTCCATCTTTCTTTGGCATGGGACTGTTTAATCATTCAATGTATATATGCATTTTGAAGAGTCATTTTTATCCCTTTCAAGATAGCCCAACATACTTTAGTTTTATACGGGCCAATGGACACTAGAATGCTTCAATCCAATTGGGATGGACACCACATTAATTTGGGGTGAACACCAATGTAAATAAGACATGACATAATGGATCCGCCCATGTTCATCTTACATGTGTTTCTCAAGACCACACTGAATGTTTAGATCAATCACAGCTTTAAAATATTCAGCAATCGTGGGAATTTTGCGAACTAATCTTAAAATTTCTCGTTGTTCTTTTTTTTTTTGGCCAGAAAGAAAGGAATTTTATTGAAATATAAAAAGAGTCAAGACAATCAACACCTTACAAACAGTAATGCTTAGAAAAGAACAGAGAAATATAAGCATCACTGTAACTCCTACAAAGAATGTGGAGCTGGAAGACCATCAATACTTAGAATGTGCACAAGTGAGGAAGGTTGATATCTACTAAGTTCGGTAAAGCTCATCCCCATCCTAGACATGGTAGCTAGCCGGTCCGCCGCCTTGTTGGCTTGCCTCTTCACAAATTAAGACTTAACAGAAGAAAACTGAGCAGAGATATTATGAATATCCGCCACAATAGGGTAAAGTCTCCAATCAACTCTCTTGTTGCTAGAACTTATACTTTTAAAAACAAGTTCAGAATCCATTTCCAAATTTTCTCGTTGTTCTGCGTCCACGAATTCTATTGTCTATTGTCTCCCCGAGTTTCTCCATATCAACACTTAATATTTCAACATCATTCACAGAATCTAAATCAGAAAATAAAATCAATTATAGGCAATTTATTCTGATATTAATTCAAAACTCCGGTGCTCTTATTACTTATTTAATTTAATTTAATTTAATGTCTATCATACAATTTTTTTTTATAAAAAAAAAAACTACCTTAAATAACCAATATGAAGTATCCAAAAAAGACATTTTGTCGCCTAATGTTTTTCTTTTAGTCCACTTTTGCCCCTGAATTACAAAATCAGGACTTTTTCTCCTTGTCGTTACAGCCATTAGTCACATGTGTGCACGTGACTAACGGTGCTGTTAAACCTTTAGTATACACTAACATGGATTTTCCACCTCAATTAATATATAGGTCCGATAGAGCTGTCCATAGGCGGGCTCGGGCCAGCCCATGTTTGATTTTAGTAACCATATTGCTTGCCCAGACCCAGTCTACCCCAACTAAACGGGCCTGTCATCTTGTCCAAATCCGTCCAAATAACTAGGACCAAACCCGTCCAAGTCCACACGTTTACCAAATAAATAATAATTAATTAGTTAATTATTTTTATTAATTTATATATTTATATAATTATGAATTAATATATATTTTAATAATCAAAACTTAACTAATTAACATTAATACTATTTTTTAAACAAATAATATGTTAACATATCTAATAACTTCATTTAATTAATCTAATGTAATATAGAAATTATATCATTATTATCTAAACAGGCCGGGCCCAGGTCAAACTTGGTTTTTAACATTTAAAACCAAGTCTAGTCTGTTTTTAAAAAAAAATTTCCAAGCACGTCGGGCTTCACATTTATATTCAAACGTTCCCAAATATCAAGCGGACTTATTGGCTTGGGCAGACGACCTGACTCTTGGACAGCTCTAACTCTAGGTCTCACTTGGATTTTTTTATTTATTATTGTCTTTTTTTTTTTTTTTTTTTTTGCCCAAGACTAAAATTTTTTGCATATATTGTGGAAGCATTCATTTGATCATTCAAATGTATATATATAACAAAAAGATTAAAGGAAAGTTTACTTAAAATTTTCAACTATAAAGGCGCAAGAATAACTTGTAAACAAAAAGAAACTATAGCCATTCATACAAAATGATGAAAATAAGTAAATAACACTTGGAAAGTAATAAGAATGTATCAATTCTGGTAAAGTCAGATCAAGAAAATAGCAGACATGTGAGCTGTTCTCACCTACCAATATATCAAAGAAAAATTAGAATAACATTAATTAGTCAATATATACTTCGTACCTTAAATATTGAAACAGAGATATGAAGTCTTTCTATTTTGGGTGCCACTTTAAAATGGATTTCAATGTTTCATATAGAAATATATACTATGAAACATACAACTTGACTTGCATCCATTCCCATTGCTGCATTTCTCTCTTTTCCCTTTGCAATTTTGTGCTAATATATATCCCTCTTGCCTTGTAATTTCTAAGGCATTTTGTGTTAGCATATTTTCTAATTAATCTTTAATGAAAATATGAACATAACTTTCATAGTTGGATCTTATATCCCGAATAAATCAACCACGTATAATTATAAACAAGAAAGTTAGAACTTACCTCTTGTCCATAGCTTTGTGCAGAAAATCTCGAACAAGATGATTTTCCCCTTTCTGCCTTCAACTCTTATGGTTTCTCTGATGAATGAGAAAACCTAACCGTCAAGTATTTTTGATCTTATGAAGAGAAAAGAGAGGGTTCATCCCTTTATATAATAAACCTTTTAGGTCCTAACCCTAATAGGATTCTTAAATCCTTATGGACCTCTTTAAGGCCTTGTCTAACTAGGATTTTAAGTCCATCAATTAAAACCCTTTAATGACAAGGAAAGCCCAAAGTTATATGGGTCAAACCAATTAAATAAATCCAACAATCTCCCACTTGGCCCATATAATGACTTGAAGATTCAATATACCTTAAATGCGCATTTTATATTGAAATTCACAAGTCATATCCTTCCTTTGATTGAATTGGGTTAATCGGATCATGGCGGTCACAAGTCAAATAATGACTTGATCCCTTCCATGTATCACGTAATTAGCCCAACTCAAAATGGCCTTTATGGAGAATACCATAATCGAGGGAAAAACTATAATCCTCATTTTAATTGTCTTCCAAAGACACAATTCATCATCACACAAACAATTCATGTATATACCATAATGTGGATGACAAGTGATAAACAGAAACACAAACATAACCTTAATTGAATTCACCAGTGTCATAACAATCCGAGCAAGTATTCTTTCATGTATATATATACATAACAAACTATAATGCTAACAAGGACTTTGTCTATAATGCCCATCCATTCATCCTGGCCAAAGAAAGTTTTGGGCTATAATCCTTTAGTTAACGGATCCGTTATTATCAGATCAGTACCAATATGCTCAATAGACACTGTATGTTTCTGCAACTCTTCTTCACAGACAAATACTTTCAAATCCATAAGGTTAGCACCTTTTGAGTATTTGTCATTCTTTAAGAAGAAGACTGTTGCGAAATTATCACAGAAAAATCTCAACGGCTTAGCTATGTCGTCGACAATTCTAAACCCCAAGATAAAGTTTCGCAACAACAATTCATGAACTGTAGCTTCAAAGCATGCTACAAATTCAGCCATCATGGTGGAAGAAGCGATAACTTACTGATTTCCGCTCTTCCATAATATTGCTCCTCCCGCTAACAGGAACAAGTAACCAAACGTGGATTTCCTTAAGTCCACACATCCGAAATAGTCTAAATCCAAGTAAATTATCATTCAAGGTGATCTCACCTCTTATATGTGAGCACATAATCTTAGGTGCCTTGTCAATACCTAAGAACTTTTATTGCAGCTTTCAAGTGATTCCTTTCGGGATTACTTTGATATCGACCAAACACTCATGTAGTAATATACTTACATTTGGTCGAGTACAAGTTCGAACATACATAATACTCCCAACCACTAATGCATTAGGAATAGTTCATATAGCCTTTCGTTCCAAGTCATTCTTAAAACTATTCTTACAGAATACTTTCCATTCTAAATCTCTCAAACATTTTATCAATGTAGCTCTTCTGAGACAATCCTAACAATCCTTGTGATCTATCACGGAATATTTCTATCCCATTCACATAAGATGCCTCACCTATATCTTTCATACCAAAATATCAGAGAGATACATCTTTACATCATGTAACAAACCAGCACAATTCGCAACAAGTAAAGTGTTGTCAACATATAGCATAATGAACTAGCTCTCACTGACCTTCATGTAGATACATTGAATAATAATGTTTTCCACAAAACCATATGACTTGATAGTATGAATAAACTTAAGATACTATTGTCAGGAAGCTTATTTCAATATATATATTGACTTCTTTAACTTACACATCAACTTTTCCTTTTTCGTGGCCGAACAACCTTATTGTTGGTCCATATAAACTTGATCTTTAAAGTCATCATTTAGAAGGGCGGTTTACATCCATTTGGTGAAGCTCTAAAATTTAATGAGCCACCAAAGCCATAACAATTCTCAAAGAGCCCTTTGAAATAGGATAAAAGGTCTCTTTATTCAATGCCATACTATTATAGTGCAATCTTTGCGACAAGTCTAGCCTTATAGCTTACTATGTTGCCTTTCGAGTCTCGTTTGGTCTTGAAGACCTATTTACAACCAACTCGTTTTCAACCTTTAAGCAACTTGACTGGTTCCCAGACTTTGTTATCATCAAAGATTTCAACTCTTCTTTCATGGCATCTAATAACCTTTCAGAATTGTTTCATTCCATGGCTTGTCTGAACGAGACTGGATCAATATCAATGCTCAAGTCATATTCATGCTCAAGTCAGTAAACCACATAATTTGACGAAATAACAGGTCTTGTTTGCCTTATAGACCTCTTTAATGCCATTTATTGTGGTTTATAACTGCTTTCTTATTATTGACTTGTGCATCATTTAATGGTTCATCCTTTACATGTTCCTCATATTTATATGGAACATTAATAACACCTTTATGTTCGTTTGTGGGTATGGTACTAGTTGTTCCAATATATTGTGTAATCATAATACAACAATAGGACACAACCTTATTAGAAACACTGGATGTAGGGTTTGAACCCCAAAGTTCTTTAATATCTACCTTTCGTGGTTCTCCACTCCCACTGAACTAGCTATTCTTAATGAACCCAATGTTACCAGACTCAACCTTTCCTCATACTATGGCTAAGGCAATTAATCTGTAATGCTTTGACTAATCCAGATAGCTAATGAAATAACCATTAATGGTTATTACATCAAGCTTCTTTTCATGTGGATTTAGTAGTATCCTTAATTCTGCCAGGCAATCTAAACATGCAGGCGCCTTAAACTAGGTTTCCTTCCGTCCACAATTCATAAGGAGTCTTAGGAATTGTCTTACTAGGAACCCTATTAAACAGATATGCAACAATATTGCATGCATCCACAATGTCAAAGGCACAAAACTGTAATTTAATATACTTCTAACCATATCCATACGAGTCACAAATCCGCCTTTTCAATTACATCGATTACTTATGGTGTACTGGGCATAGTATACCGTTCACATATGCCCCGACTTTCAAGAAACTTTTCAAATGGACTTAGACATTGTCCACTCTTATCATATTTACCATAATATTCACTACCTCGATCTGATCTCACACTACCTCGATCTGATCTCACAAACTTTACCTTTCTATCCAACTGCCTTTCCACCTTATCAATGAATATCTTTAGGACATCCACTGATTGAGACTTTTATACAGAAGATATATATAACTATACTGTGAGTAATCATCTATAAAGGTAATGAAGTACTTTTCACCATTCCATGATGGAGCATCAAAAGGACCACATATGTCGATGTGTATCAACTCAAAATAGTTGACCATTTCTTATGGCTGGATTCTTTGATATGTGATTGAATTACTTTCCTTAATGCAATCAGCACATACATTCTAGTCAACAATATCCAATTGAGATAAAATATCACCTTTCACTAACCTCATAATCCTTTCTTTGGATATGTCACATAATCTTTTATGCCATAAGAAAATAGAGTTTCCATTATGTACACTACAGTACAAGAATCTACTCCAAAGGCATTGTTAATACTTTAATAAGGTTCAATTCGACATATACTCAAAATATGTACTTTCTTCCCCCAATTGAACCTTTTCTTTTGGAAAACTTTCTTAAGGTGATCACTTCTTTTTGCAGAAGAAGTACCTCAACTCCTTATGGATTTAGCCATCAATAACCTTTAATGAGGCTTTTTCCCTTTTCTTGTCCTACTAACTTGCCTTAGCCTTGCCGCTACTAGTACTTCATAAATTGTAAAATGGATAGAGTTTTCTTTTATGTTCATCAACCTCCCTTCCTTTGTAACCATCATGGCCTTAATTTCTTTAAAGTTCCATTTTCCTTAAGTGAATTGTAATTCACAAAGAACTGACCAAACTACAGAGAAAGTGAATTAATAATGAACTAAACCAGGAAATACTCACTTACATCCATTCCAAACAATTTTAACTTTGTTGCTAGATTAGCATTTTATGTCACATGATCTTTAATGAACTATGACCAATCAACTTCCTTGGTCATTAGCTCACTAATCAAATTCCCAACAATGGACTTTACCATTATATCCAATTGGGGATATCCTTAATTTTCTGCGTAAATTCCCATACATTAACCATTTTGAGCATTGATGGCTTAACAGTTTATGCCATCATCATTTACATCAAGTTCAATGTTAGCCTTTTGGACCTTTCCAAAGCCTCATAATAAAGACTTGTCATCAATTGTAGTGTCCTCCGTAATGGCTACTAGATTTTATCCATTATGGCTAGGTCCAAATCCATAATACCAGTTGAAACTGGATCTGTACGGACCAATCCACGTAATTCAGTTAATTGAACTTGACAACCCTATTTCCAATATAGAACATATTGGTCTTTGCTGCAAACAAAGCTCACTACTTTTATGCTTTGAGTAACTTTAATGGATTCAAACCAAATACTTACTTTAAATATGCATTTAAGTTCACCTTTGGGTGATACCTCAAATACATAATCTTTTATGATGCCAACTCAAATATATAATCTTTAATAGACAATTAATCACACTTAAATAAATATGCTTGTCATCTTTGGATGTACAAACACATTCACCAAGTATGTTAATTTGCCTCTTTAATTTATCACTAATCATAAGCAATGGTCCACCTTTGGGTTACCTCCTAGCAATATAATTAATGAACCTCAATTGTTCATTCCCTTTTAATGGCATCAAAACATGAACAATTGAAAATTTACAACTAATGTCTATACAACCTATCAAGTCAGACCACTTTGGTGACTAACAGGCTCACAATATAATAGACATTTGTGTTGTGAACATTAATTGGCGAAAGAATTTCCTTATAGGTCAAACTATGCCTTTAATGTTTGACTTTACTCGCCCCATGTC